>CABHPH010118356.1:0-12985 GCA_902168325.1 Peromyscus nudipes
TCATTGGGGAGGCTGGCTTTGAGGTCTTATTTATGCCCAAGTCACTCCCAATGAGACAGGCCACTTTCTGTTGCCACACCCTTTGGGGCCATTTTTTTCAAACCACCACACTGTCTTCCATCTGCTCATACACATGTCCTTTGAAGCGGCAATGAGTGGATGTCACGTTTTAATGATCGAGTGTACTTTTATGGCTTGTCCAAAGTTGTACAATTAGAGCCCAGTGGAACAGAGGTTGGATCAAAATTCCTAGCCTCTGAGTACCTCATTCCATGGTGTAGGAACCAGAACTTTGTATGCTGAAATTACCATCACTTGGAGGGTTAGGCAGAATCCTTGGCAGTATCAAAACTGAAACCAGATGCTCACTGACACTTTTGGACATTTCCCCACAATAAAGGTGACTGCTTAAACTGCCTTGATGATACACCTAATACTTCAGAATTGAATAATAATAATGCCTCAAGTTCCTATCTGTAAAACAATGGGAATATTCCTGCCTAACCATATGTTTATTGCTAAAAACAGACTAACAAACACACTCGTAAACCTCTCTCTATTGGCTTACTACTGAAAACAACTCCTAGCTCACAGGTTCCAGAGATATCTAGAAAGTAACATTTTCATTTTTATATTACTTGTGAAAAGGTACCTACCATAAGTGGTGACTACATATTTTGAGCAAAGACTTCTATGCCTTAAATACTTCAGGGATATTTAAACCTGATATTTAGAAGACATCTATTTGCACAGAGAGTGTATATTTTCATATCTATTAGAAAATGTATTTCATTTGCCTAGGACAAGAGAAGAGTGAGTGAGCGAACGTTTGCAGCTGAATGGACACAGAGCTTTCAGTTTTCAAGATCAAAAGACAGCTGGAGGTTGTATGAACAATAGCATGGATATATTTAACATCACTAGACTTAAAATTATTAAAATGGTAAATGTATTGTACGTATTTAACCACAATAAAAGCTAAAGTGAGGAAAGAACATACTATGTTAGGCTTAAAAAAATCTAACTCTAATAATCCATTCAAGTGCAAGTTTATGAAAGTTAAAAGGATACACAATACTCAACATTACATCAAACAAGCAAGCTGGCTATGAGGAGGGAATTTGACAGTCTTTCCTCCAACTTTCCACCTTACAAGACTGATTAGGAAGCTGATGTAAAGGCTGATGAATGAAACAGAACAGGAAAATAGCTGGGTTTTAAAGACTATAAACAGTATATGTCTCTTCAAAATTCAATATGGAAAGATACATTTAAGTAGGTAATCTGAGGAACGGGCCAAAATAGTACTTAAGATGGGCCCTTGTGTTTTTTTATGTAGCTGGAAGAGTCACATCTGTTCTTTCTGTCATCTCTCACTCTTCTTCCTTTCCTTCCTCATGAAAACTGTCAAACTGAGTTTTGCAAAAGAGAATTTAAGCTCATTTTATTAGGCTCTTCCAACCTACTTAATTCACCAGTCAGCTTGCTTGTTTTTTGTCACAGAAGGTGAGAAGAGTACTCATCACTTCTACACAGTGTATAAAGCAGTTAACAGGGTCGGTCCATGGAGCAGGGTAACTTAAGCTCACTGTGTATTCTCTGACAATGTTTTTCTCTGGTCCTTTTACTTTAGTATAAGGCAGTGGGTAGTTTTAAATTTCAATTTGCCACATTCTAGAATCACCTGGGAAGAGAGTCTCAATTGAGGTATTGTCTAGAATGGGTTGGCCCTGTTCATGTTTGTGGGGGATTGTCTTGATGTTAATTGAGGTAAGAAGACTTGCCCATTGTGAGTGAAGTCCTTCCTGATTTGGGATCTAGAATAGTGTAAAAGAAGAAAAAGCTAGCTGAGAGTGAAAAAACCAGTAAGGATCCATTCATTTTGACTGACTGCTTGAGTTTCTGCTTACCTCTCCACACATCAGCGTTATGCTTTGCTCTGGTTAGTTTTTGCCAACTTAACACTAAATAGCCATCTAGGAAAGGGGAACCTTAATTAAGGAATTGCATCCATTAGATTCACCCATGGGTATGTCTGTGGGGCATTTTCTTGATTAATGATTAATGTGGGAGAACCCAGTCCACTGGGCAATGCCACCCCTGAGTATGCATTCCTCAGCAGTGTAAGACAGCAAGCCAGGAAGCAGTGTTCCTCTGTGGTTTCTGTCTTAGTTCCTGCCTTGACTTCCCTCAGTGGTGGCTTTTATCCTGCAAACTGAATAAACCTTTTCCTCCAAGTTGGTTTGGCTAGTGTTTTATGCCATCACTAAAAAGCAAACTGGGGCAGATTATAATCAGCAATTGTAAGCCAAATAAACTCCCCTCCCCCCTAAACATGTTTATGCCAGGTTGTTTTATCATAGCAACAGAAATAAAGCTAGAACACATGGTATTGAACTGTACTTGAAACTTTACGTTCAATCACTTATTAATATACATTAAGTCAAAAGCTGAACAAACTGTCTTAGAGTGTTTAAACTCATTTTAGTAAGGGGTGTGTGTGTGTGTGTGTGTGTGTGTGTGTGTGTGTGTGTGTGTACATTCTCTTTTAAAGTTCTAACACCACCAGGAGTTAATTATTGGGAGTGCATTTCACAGATGATTTTGTCTACATAAAGACCACAACTCTCATCCTAAGGGGATAGTTTATTCTGAGTGATCATGGTCCAGGAACACAGATTTAGTTTACCCCAAATTCCATGTTCCAGTGTGGAAGCAGTTTCACAGGGTTTTTATAGTTCTGTAGTAAAAAAGGAAGTCATAAATCAAGGCAACTTTAAAATACTTTGGTGGGTACATGAGAGAGGCAGATAAATTGAGATGGGAGTAGCTGTTTTATATATATATATATATATATATATAATTGAAAGTAAAGATGCTATCTGAAGACATTTTTAGCTCTTAGATTGGTAGAAGCTAGTGCTCTCTTAAGCTAATAGCTTCTAAGAGGTTTTTATTTATTATCATGAGGTGTTAGTTCAGATAGAGTGGGGCAAGGAATGGTTGTTCCAGAATGCTGACACCAGCCCAAGATAAAGTAATTAGCCTCTGAACTTACAACTTTCCAATTTCTCCACAGTTCTAAATTCCAATTGGTCCATCAGTCTCTGCCAACACACTCCTTCCAGGAGTTTTATGTTTACAGCCAGACACAGCTTCTTTTCAGGAATTTTCATTCACTATTTCTTCAGCCACTGATGCATAAAGCCTGTTGCTTTGAGGGTGTCTAAATAGAGACATATTAGGTAAATGTTGAATGAAATAAATACATGAGAAGTTTTTCTGGACACAGAAAACTTGGTTTACTTAAGCAGTAAGTTCATAGTGACTAGAAAATAGAGAGGTGGGTGTGTATTTATGTCATTCATAAATTCATGCAGCTTGTAAACGAAAGTAGCAATAGATTCTGAACAGCAGATCTTAACATTTGATGGTTTCAGGTCATTTTAGAAACAAGATACACATGCATATATAATATTGTATATGGCTTAAGGACTTGCTGGAATGTATTACATAGCCTGTGATACACTTGAATATTACAAAATAAATCTCCCATAATATTAGAAATGAAAATAGAGTGGAGACCTTGTGAGAGGTTCACAGGAGTGATTTTCTAGGCAACTAAGTGAAGAGTTGTTGTTAGTAATGAGTTTTTTTTTTTTTTTTTAAAGGTTTGGCTTTAAAAAGCCTATTAGTATTTATGGATCAGACTTAGCTGTATCATTCTGTAACATTTTAAATACTACTAAATATTCTTTACATTTTCCTCTCCATTTGTGTGCTAGGGAGAGAGGAACATCTTTCTTTAGATAAGTGTGCAGAGGGCTCTCACTGCTTGTGCACACTGGCTGAAACACTAGCTTTTTACCTTTTCTAGGCCCCAGGAAGGAACAGGGAGCATGCTGCTGAAGTCCAGGTCTTGGAAAGCAGCAGTGGGAATTTTTAGATCCTTTTTTCTAGAACCCAGGTGTTAACACATGCAGTCTTTCCCAATCAGGCTGCAGTGAGCCTTTACCACGAGCAACAAACATAGCAGGAGCGTGAATTAACATTTGAGATAATTGTGTTTTAAACTTAAAATCACATACAGTTATTTATTTTGTGTGTGTTTGTGTGTGGAGGTCAGAGGATAACTTGAAAGAATCTGTTCTTTCCTACTGTGTGGGACCCTTGAATTGAACTTGTCATCAAGCTGAACTAGAGCCTTTCCCCTCTGACCACTCTCTTGGCCTGTAGATAGTTTAAAAGAGGACATAAATGACATCATTATCTTGATAATTATAGGGTCCTAAAATACAGTCTCCTGAAAAATAAAGAGGATATGCATATGTTCTGTGACATCTTAATAAATATACATGACTGCTTGAAGATGCATACTTAGTTATGTCAGAATGTTACACCCAAAATTCAATTCAATGCCATGTAATTCTCACACAGCAATTTGTGTGAAAAATATTAAGTAAAACCAAGTTTCCTTCAAATATTAATTGAGTTTGGGAGTATGTGTGGTAAACTCATTAGTTTAGTGAAAACCATGGATGCTGGACATCCATGCTTGCCATAAAAAACACTACAAGATTAACACATTAAAATAAATAATCAGTGTAGTATGTTTATTGTATATAGAGAAATAAACTCAATTGTATTTTCATTTTTTTACTTCTAGATTATTTTATTTTGGAAAGAGAGTCAAAATCTCTGTTAACATTTAGAACAATGCCAACATATTTATGGCAACAGTTATAACAAAATATTTGGAGCTTTGTTAATAACAATTTCCTTTATGGGTAAATGTCACTTAAGTTGGATGTATATAAGAAATAAATGTCTAAAATTTATGGATCTGTGTTTCGAAGTTAACTTTAAGTTAACAGGTCTCCACTGTGTTCCAAAGTTTTGCTTTTAGATAGCAGTTTATTCTTTCTGCAGATACACAATAAAGCTACGGTAAAGAGGAGCGCAAACCAGCTGAAGCAACTGGGCAGTATGTAGGCAGTGGGCTGGTGTGTGCTGATAGAAGTAAACTGTAAAATCAGGTGGTTGGTTGATGTTCTGCTCCTAATTGAGGTGCTATCAGCAATGGATGGCTGCTGGGCAAGGGAGTGCATTCCCCTTAAGGGTGTGGCCCCTGTAAGGTCAAGCATGCTCAGTGGATGGTCACGTTCCCAAGAGTATGCAGGGAGCATATCTTTGACTTGTTTGTTTTATTATTTTAATTTTTTTTTTTTTTAGAGAACGTAAAGTCACATTGGTAGGGAAGGGGTTATGAATCTGTGAAGACTTGGAAGAGGGGGTAAAATGATCAAACTACAATGTATGATATTCTCGAAGAACTAATACAAAATTAAAAAAGAAAGCAAAGACCAGCATGTAAGCCTATCACTCAGTACTTCAGACATTTCATTTAAACTGAACTTTCTCCTCTAGCTAGAGACTGGGTGAATTTCCTGATGTCCAATTTGCTGCACATCTTTACTTCACAAAAGATGAAAGGCTGAAACTGGGCTGTGATCAAGTACTTCTCATAGACAATGTACATACTTTATTCCGTAGAGCACAGTGATGACTGAGCAGTTGCAGACTGAAGAGAGGATGCATTGTACTAATGTTTTTGTGAGTTTAATATTAGCTTTATTTTTTATATAGAGTTTGGGAGTGACAGACCTAAAAAATGGACTGTTTGCTTTTCCTTATGGTTTTAAGGAAGACTTGCCTTACCCACACAGCGTGCTGCACAACTCAGAAACTGAACTCAACAAGGCATGTTGCTCATGCACTAGTAAACTTTAGGAATTAAGAGGATACATGAAAATTATTCTACCAGAGATAAGAGTCAGTAAAGAAAAAGAGTAGGAAACAGCTGGGGACCAGTGAAATGTCAATGCTTACTGCGTTTATTTTGTGATTTTTCAGTATCTCATAACAGCAGTTGCTTTGAAAATATCTTGATTATCGAGACTTGTTGACACTTTGTAATGTGATGTGAATTCCTTGATGTTGGGGAATTCTGTTTCCCCACTGGCAATCTGCTCAGCTGTCTCTCATCTCTAATTCCCTTTGACATCCTGCAGTTAGGCCTGGACAGGTTTGCTTTGATGGGTCTACCTAGTTCACTTGTGGATCCTATGGTTCTGATTACATAAATAGTGTCACTTATGGCCAAAGAGAATGTATTACTGGTCAAAGGGATCTCTTTTGTTCTGAACTGCTAGAATTCATCAGGCAGGCATGCTGCAGTCAGAAGCCTGAAGTCTGTATTTACAAACAGCACCTCTTAAAGCCTAACAGTTAAGCACCATGGGCGATTTCATGTTTTCTTACGATGCAGAATTTCAAGCAGTAATATTGTTCTCTATTAGCTGAAGGCTGAAAGAAACATTCTGGGGTTTTTAATCACTAATGGCCTCAATTCCTGGATGCATCAAGTAGAGGAAAGCCCGTTGGCAGTAAGACTGCTGCTACCTTCAAAGCCTTTATTATGACTTCCTAAAATGAATGTAATTATTCGTGTGGATGAGGTTGGTGGCAGATTTGCTTCTTGGATGGGTTCTGGGTGTGCACAATGTTTGGCTCCTGTACCTTTTATAGCATTTCTTGTCTGTTGAGATGCTGGAGGAGGGATTAAGTAGGAACTATTTGGCTGACAGTTTTGGAAAGATAGCAAGGCCTGAAATGCGCATTTGGATGCAGTACAATTAACAAAATACTGCCTTCTAGAAATTCCATTGTGCAAGCTTATATTCTATTTTATTATCATATTTAAGAATTTAAAAATTAATAGCCCAAATTGCAGTCATGGTTTTAATATATGCTAAATGGTTTAATTGCCAGTTATCATTTATGACTATCATGGGCTTTAGTGCCTCTCTTATGGTGACATAAATGGTAAAATTTAATTATTTCTCTCAATAAATGATCAATACAAAGCTCTTTGCCTCTTTCAGTGTCACTGAATTACATAGTATGGAAGAGACTGCAACTATAGTTATCTTGACTGTGGATAATGAAATACTTAGTGTTACAATCAACACTTAAAATGTTTTCCCATGTAAATCTCTTGTCTAGGGAATAAGCATCTTCATTTGTGTTTGTTGTTTATTCACTTGCTCTGCCCTAGGTGTCTTTGCACCTAGTTGTCTTCAAAATGCAGCTGTGCCTACTCTGACTTCAGATTATTTAAATTAGAGTCTCTGGTCACTGGAGAGTGCCTGAGCTAGGCTAAGGTGTATGAAAAGGACTTACCCAAAGGCGTGGCTGTGGCTTGTGATACAGCTGGGAGCTGATATAGATGGAGTGGGAAGAGGCTGAGAGGGTTAGGCACACAGGTCTGCCCTGAAAGGTGCTGTAGGTGTTCTGACTGTGTGCAGCAATAAATAGAACTTTGTGACACTAAATTCATTGCCAAAGTAATACAGAGGACACTGTGAAATGTTGCACATTCGATGTCTGTTATGGCTCACCAGATGCTCACAACTAAATAAACCCAGATGATTCTGTTTTACAGATTAGCTATATGAGAAGGAAGCTGTATTGGTGAAAATGGACGCTTATTTACATGGCCTTTAACGACCTGGTGTAGAAAGCATTTCACACTCTCCCACCTTTGATATAACTGGTGATATCACAGTGCCACACCAGAGAGGGATGCATTTCACTTAGGGATATAAACATGCCATTTATGTTCTGTAAGGCATTTTATTTTAAAAATACAGTTGAACTTTGTACAAAATTAAATTTTTAAAATCATGATTACCTTCTTTCCAAATTTAATTTTATTTCCTTCTTGATGATGAGTATGCTTTGTGAATGCTGGACAATACTGTTCATTCAGTATTTAAAATTAAAAAAAAATATTTCATGAACCTGATGTAATACTCATGTGGGTATACGGTCATGTATGTCTTCCTTTTAGTCAAGAGTTTAGTTGTGGTAATTGGATTATTTTCTGGAAGTAATTGTTAATGGTGAAATTAACTCTTTCATCACTTGTTTCTTTTTCTTAAAAATTTGTACTATTTACTTTGTGTTGTTGTGTTTGTATCATATACTGTTAGTGTGTATGTGTCTCTCTGTGTTTATGTTCCTGGCATGCATGTATTATGGTGCATGTGTGGAGGTCCACTGTGGGGATCTGTTCTCTCCTTCCAGTGAGGGATTGCACTCAGGTCATTAGACTTTGTGGCAAGCACTCTTACTCACCTACCCACTTAGCCATCTCACTGGCCCTGCTTGTTTGTTTATTTGTTTATTTTTAGGGCGTTAAGATCAAAGTTCTGGATATATTTCATGAAAAAGCACTTTCTTTTTAAAGAATCATGCTAATGCTGTGTTCTGGGGTGTTTAAACATGTGTTTTAAAATACATGAGGTACTGCAGTAAAAATTGTTTAATATGCTTTACTTAAGTGCTGTGGGATGGTCTGTATGTCAAACATGTTGCTTATTGGTCAATAAATAAAACACTGATTGGCCAGTGGTCAGGCAGGAAGAAGTATAGGCGGGACAAGGAGGAGAGAATTCTGGGAAGTGGAAGGCTGAAGAGACACTGCTAGCCGCCACCATGACAAACAGCATGTGAAGATGCTGGTAAGCCACAAGCAATGTGGCAAGGTATAGATTTATAGAAATGGATTAATTTAAGATGTAAGAACTAGATAGCTAGAAGCCTGAGCCATTAGCCAAACAGTTTAAACAATATAAGTCTCTGTGTTTACTTGGTTGGGTCTGAGCGGCTATGGGACTGGCGGGTGGCAGAGATTTGTCCTGACTGTGGGCCAGGCAGGAAAACTCTAGCTACACTTAAGCATTTCTCAAACAGATCTGACCACTGAACCGTTCTGAGTTTGTGTGTAAAACCTTTTCCCCTTGATTGCATTCCACTCACAGAACTGACTTCCTTACCTGCATGTTTGTGACCCCAGCTGTGAGGATGTGATTCTTTCTGATGCTGAACAGATGTGAACTTTATTACTTCATTACTATTTAGGAGACTTATGCATAAACCTGTTAGGAGCCCATTGCTTATTCTCTTGAAGTCTTTAGCTTAAATTTACTGGTAACCCCAGCTTTCTACACAAAGGTATGTCCAGTCCCCTGGCTTCTTCCTGTTAGCAGTTGGTGCTGTTTCTTTCGAAAGCTCTAGACTTGAAGGACATGACTCCTACATCTTTTCCTTTGCTGTCTGATTTAGAAAGCTACTAGATAATGCTGGCCAAAAGACTAGAATATTCTTTAGTTACTTTTTGTGCACCATAGCTTTTTCTACTATTCTGATTTTATTTTGGAAAATTATTGACTCTATTTTCCACGACTGATGGACAATAGAATATAGAAAAGGAAACCGATGCCTGATAGGAAATGAATTCTCTCATTGTATAATTGAAATGTAACAAAAAGGATGGAAAACAAAACATGAATGGATGAAATAGCCAAGTAACTTGAAAACTCTTTCTATTCTCAATTTCCCCAACGCATGTGACAACTCTATCCCTTTTCAATTTTCAATGTGTTTTCTATAAATGTTACAGTCTGCCTTTTTTCTTAGGAAATATTTTGGGGTCAACTGTGTCTGCAATAATTTGTGATTTTATTACTTGATTGCCTTTGGTACCTGGAAGGATTCCTTTTTGAACCTCAGAATGATTATAATATGGCTCTATACATGGCATTTTAGAGTATGGATAATACATGGTTCACATGTGAATTTGTGGGTGCTCCGCAATCACTTTGTAGTCCCTGATGAACAGAGCACAGTGGGTGGCAATTACTGGAAGCAAGGAACAGGAGCAGAATTTAAGGTGTGTATGCTGATTAAATCATGGAGCAGTATAAAACTGATCTTGAAGACTCCAAGGCAGCATTGGAGAATAGTAAATAAGTAAGAGACAGAATCAAGATTTACATCACTCTGAAGTAACAGAGCAAGGACTAGGGAAACTAGTGTCACTAAGATCCAGTATTCAAGACATGGTTTTTACTATGGATAGTAGGAATGGAGAAGATGGATGGATCATGGAACTCTTTTTGAAAGCAAAATAAGTAAGTTGTGGTGGCAAATGGAAAGACTTCAGAAAAAAAAACAAAACAAAGCAAAACAACAACAACGACAACAACAACAACAAAAAACCCACTGTGTAACCTGAAGAATTTATAACATTTTCAGGGTGAGAAATTTGAAGAACTTTGTCCATCCTGGAGAAGAGGAGTTATTTCTATTCTTTGTTAATTTGGGTTTTGCTGGCTGCTCACCAGCAGCATTGACCTTTGCTAGGCATGCTTCACATACTTGTGGCACACTGAGTTTCATAGATTGCATTTTATTAGGTATGCCAAATCTGAAATTGAACTTTAAAAATGTATATTATTCAAGTCCTCAGTTTGCATGTAGTAGGCTTAATATGCTATTGTGAGCTTGCTGAATTCTGTCTGTGCTCATGAGAATGACTTACAATGGCTAAACAAATCAGTGTATCCTGGTAGCTTCTGCTGGGTTATCCTCCACACGGTGCTCAAGCAACAGTTTCATTGCTATGACAAAAGCCCAGATAAAAATCAACTTTAGGTTGGATGAGTTTAATGTTAGCTTCCTGTAGCTAGAATTTTTTCTCTCTGGGTCCTGCCAAGCCCCGGCTGTCTGACAGCCCACTTATAAAATAAACACACAGATGCTTATATTATTTTAAACTGTTTGGCCTAATGGCTCAGGCTTCTAGTTATCTAGTTCTTACATCTTAAATTAATCCATTTCTATAAATCTGTACCTTGCCACGTGGCTTGTGGCTTACCAGCATCTTCACATGCTGCTTGTCATGGCGGTGGCTGGCAGTGTCTCCCTCTGCCTTCCTGTTTTCTCAATTCTTCTCTCTGTTAGTCCCACCTATACTTCCTGCCTGGCCACTGGCCAATCAATGTTTTATTTATTGACCAATCAGAGCAATTTGACATACAGACCATCCCACAGTTTGAAGGTTTGACATAGTGGAAAGGGCAAGGCCAGAGGTGACTGCATCCACAGTCAGAAAGCACAGAGAGATGAATGCTGGCTGACGCTTGTTAGTCACTGTTCTATTGCTGTTAAGAGAAATCATGACTGAGGCAACACTCATAAAACACTTATAGAAGCTATCACTTAACTGATAGCTTGCTTATAGTTTAATAGGATTAGTCCATTATCAGTCATAGCAGGGAGTGTGGTGGCACACAGGCAGACATGGCCCTGGATCTAAGAGCTTTACATCCTGATCCATAGGCAGCAGGGAGCAAGAGACACTGGGCCTGGCATGGGCTTTTGAAACCTCAAAGCTCAACCCCAGTGACAAGCCTCTTCCAACAAGACCACACCTTCTAGTCTGACCAAGCATTCAAATATATGAGCCTATGGGGGTCATTCTTACTCAAATTAGCACAATGCTCAAGTCACTTTCTTCTTTTTATTAAGTCTAGGCTCCCAGACCACAGAATTGTTCACTTACATTTAGGGTGAGCCTTCCCATCTCAGTTAAGCCAATTCAGACACGCCTAAAAGTTTGTTTTCCAAGTGGACTGTAGGTCTTGTCAAGTGGACAAACAGTATTAATCATTACAACAGCCCTTTGTAAATCAGCACCTACAGACTCACCCAGAAGATTCTGTGCTCATGCCCAGAGAATAGGTTGCTTTTCTGTAGAGGCATATCTTTGAGAAGAATTCACAGCAGCAAGTGAAAGTTTCCCTCTAAGTGGTAGAGAGTGCCAGGTTAATCTTGGCACTAAGGTATCAGCATCCACATCTGTTTTCTAATGAAACCCAGATAATTTGGAATGTTCCATCTCCCCGATAGTAGAAGAGAGCTGGCTACAGGTAGATTATCACATTGAAGGGAACAGCTCTGGAAAGGGATTTCCAGATGAGCCAGTAAGAAGCAGAGAAGGTTTTAGCAGATTTCATATCAGGGGTCAGTAGAAAAGCACTTGGAAAGACCATAGAACATACCCAGGATCATAGGCATGGGCTGCTTAAGGGACATCAGCACCTCACTGTATAGTCGTCACATACATGATTTTGTTGAGTTCAGAAGTTATTGTCTTGAGAGACTTGCTAAGCAATATAAGTGATATCATGGAGTGGACAGAACTATAGCTGATAATATACAGTCTGGAGAGCTCCTGGGATGTTTTCACTGTAAACAAAAATGAATAGTGCTGTTTACAGGCTCTCCAAAAAAAAAACATTTGGGAAAGGAGTAGGCCACGCTCAAGATTATTCATGCTCATGCCTTACATGTGGCTTCTTGATAGCTTAGCTCAAAACTCTTATTTCAGAATGTCTCTATATAAAAGCAATGTTTCTGAGCCAGCAATCTTCATAGCAAATGTTAGGTGTGCTGAAATTCTTGACCTTTAACGGGTGAAAAGCTCACCCAGACTTTGCGGTGAGGGGTTCCTTTCCTTTTCCATCCCTGTGATTTTTCCCTTTCTACCCTGCCTCATTTACCTGTAGTTAAATCTTCACATATTTGGATAAAGTAAGCATAATTCATGAAGGTAGAGAATTTGCCTTGCTTATTATGTCTCTGTACTTAAATACTGGTTAAATGAGTGCATTTTAATTACTGGAATAATCTTCCAGTTTCAGATTTTTCTCTCATCTGAATACTTGCCCGTGTGTTGCTGTGACCAGCCTGGGTGGGCAGAGGAGCAGGATGAGCACTGAGTGTTGTCTCAGCACAGGGCACACTGTGACTTCCAATGGTCGGACAGGAGTGCCAATCACCAAGGTTGTTTCACCCCCTGCAGGCACTTTAGAGGAAATGGATCAGCACCAGGTGTCCAGAAAGAAGCTATAGGGAGCCCTAGCTTGTGGGTATGGTACAGCAGTGAAAAATCAGGAGGCATTTAATATGTAGAAAGCCAGGGATATACAGAGGTTTTTTTTGTTTTTGTTTTTGTTTTTTTTTGGTTGGTGTGTGTGTGTGTGTGTGTGTGTGTGTGTGTGTGTGTGTGTGTGTG
>CABHPH010118358.1:14759-31452 GCA_902168325.1 Peromyscus nudipes
TGTGTGTGTGTGTGTGTGTGTGTGTGTGTGTGTGTTTCTCCATGTGCCAAAGGAGAATCTTTGTTGTCACTCATCAGGCACCATCCACCATGTTTTTGAGATTTTGAGACAGGGTTTCTGGATGGGTTGTAACTCACCACTTAGGCTCGGCTGGCTAGCCAGTAAACCTCAGGGATTACCCATCTCCCCATTGCTGGGATGCCAACTGCATGGATGATGGGATCAAATCGGGTCCTCTTGCTTACAAAGCAAAAAGTAGTTTCCTGACTGACTATCTCCTCTGCCCTCCCTACTTATTTCTTTAGTGGATGTAGGTTTTCTCCAGTGTTATGTGCTGCAGTCTTCATGTGTACTTAGTTGGCAAGAGCCTTTTGCTAGCATCTCTTCCTTCAGTAATAGTATATTGGCAATGGCCCTGTAAGTAGTCTTTATACCAAGCAAACTGGAAAATACTACAAACCATGGCTCTAGAAAATTCCTCCAAAGACTGGATTGTCACACATTTACCCCCAATACCATGGGCTAAAATATTTCTTGATTCTACTGGAAAATGTAGAGGAGGACTGATTTTCTGTGATGTATAGACTCTAATAAGATGCCACTGCTGTCTTATTTACAGAGAAGAAAAGCCAGAAAACAAATCATTGTATCTCCATATTGAATCATCTCAACATGCACAACCCGAAAGAAGTCTAAAAAGACTATTCTAGACGTGCATTTCAATACCAGGGCTTGCTGGCTCTCACTTGTCTCTTTGGGGACATCTGTAGGTAACTCAGGTCAGAGTACTATTCTAGAGGATGGTATTTTTCAGAGGTGGTGGATTTCATTTTCCTTTCTCAGAGTGCCATCATTCTATGGGCCTCTGAGGAAATGCAAGCTGTAGAACTGGGTAGAGGAACAGTGTTGAAGAATGCTGGCACTGGCCATGGAATGTCTCTGTTCACAAACTCATTATTATATCACAATAGGAAAATCACATAAACTCTTCTTTGTACTGGGACTTCTCTTTCTCACAGCTGTGGTGATATTGTGTTCCCCAATATACCGTGCACCCTATTAAATTTATCTGAGGTCAGAGAACAGAACAGCCACTAGACAGACACAGAGGACAGAAAATGGTGGCACTCACACCTTTAATCCTAGCTTTCTGGAGGCAGGGATCCATCCGGATCTCTGTGAGTTCAAAGCCACACTGGAAACAGCCAGACGTGGTGACTCACGCCTTTAATCCCAGGAAGTGATGGCAGAAAGCAGAAGGTATATAAGGCGTGAAAACCAGGAACTAGAGCTGGTTAAGCTTTTAGGCTTTTGAGCAGCAGTTCAGCTGAGATCCATTCAGATGAGGACTCAGAGGCTTCCAGTTTGAGGGAACAGGATCAGCTGAGGAATTGGCAAGGTGAGGTGGCTGTGGCTTGTTCTGCTTCTCTGATCTTCCAGCATTGACCCCAGTACCTAGCTGCAGGTTTGTTTTTATTAATAAGACCCTTTAAGATTAGTGCTACACACAGCTGGAGTAGTGGTGATAATATTTACAACCTCCTTCCTTCCTTCCTTCCTTCCTTCCTTCCTTCCTTCCTTCCTTCCTTCTTTCTTTCCTCCCTTCCTCCTTTCTTCCTTGCTTTCTCTCTCTCTCTCTCTCTCTCTCTCTCTCTCTCTCTCTTTCAAATTAAGTGGAATAAAGATGTATTTTATCTTTTTGTATCTTCCTGGATCATCATGTGTACATTCAATTGTTACCTATTATAATTATTAATGCATACTTTCATGGGTCAGATATGGTCTATTCCATCCTTTCAAACACTTTTAAGACCCTCTAGAAAATATTGCTAACATGGGATCTTGACAAAAAAAAATGACAAATACAAAAATTGGCAATAGAATTTTGGAATAGAAGTTGCATTTGACCAACTTCTCTATGACTTACCTTGAATATTGTGATGCAATGTTTATCTTAAGTTGTGTTATGAACAGTTATATGCCTTTTTTGTTTTCAGTGTTATTTAATTGGTTAAAATGCAGTGAAGCTGCAGCTGAGGCTCACTTGGAACTCACTTCAGAGCATAAGCTGACCTCAAATTCACAGCACAGCAAAACAGCTGAAAACCCCATTGCTTTACAGTGATGTAAACAGAGAGTCACTCAGGATTGCTTGAGGAGGTGCTTTACACCTGGAAGTCCCTGTAGTCTATGGTTTGCAACAATGAATGCACAGATTATCCAAAGATGTAAAGCAACCATTTGGGGTTCTCAATCACATTATTTCATTTTTCTTCTTTATTTTTTTAAAATATTTTATTGAATGTATAGTATATGTGTGTGTGCGCATGGGTATATAGGTGCATATTTTTAGGCCAGAGGTCAATTTTAGGTATCTTCCTCTGTTTTTCTCTGCCTTAATTTTTAGAAATCAGGGAATCTCACTCAACCTGGAGTTGATTAGACTGGCTGGATAGCCAGATTCCTCTGGATTCCTCTGTTTATGCTCCCAAGCAATGACACACAGATCTAGGACTGGTTTACACATAGGCCCTAGGGAATCTGAACTTAGTTCCCATCTTTCTATTTCCCCAACCCCTAATTTCTCTTCTGTCTCCATTTTCCTTTTTCTATTCTATTCCTTTTTTGTTCATTTATGGTTCATTATTTGTTCCATTTCTGGTTTTATTCATATATAAACTTGTGGGGTTTTTTGTTGTTGATTTTTTTTCAGAATTGGAGCTCAAACTTGAGGTCTTTAATAGGCAAGCACTCTACCTCTGAGTTCTATCTTAACCTGATCATACATTTGTTTGTTTGTTTTTCTATAAGGAGTCCAGCATTGTATAAGCACTGTGAATATACAGTTATATGAAAAGACTTAAAACTTATCTCATTAAATATACAGTCTACAAAAGAAGACAGACAGGCAACCAGCCTATTCAAATATACAGTGCCAGTTTCAACAGGAGAAATAGTCAAGAGTATGGCTGAATCACAAGGCAGGGCTCCTAGTCTGAAGAGTAATTGGGATGATCATGGAGGAAGCAACGTTTGAAGTTAGTTTTGATTTCTTGAAACATAGGTGATTGAAACCAGAGCCTTGCACATGCTAGGCAAGTCCTCTCTACCAAGCTCATTTGTGACAGACCTCCAGACCTTAGCACAACTACATCATGTTGGAGGCACCATTCTGACCTTACAGTGCAGCATGTAGGCCACAACACGTCAAAAAAAAGGGGGGGGGGATAAAGATCTAATCCTTTAAAGACCCATTGCATAGATCCAGAATCCAGGAAAGTCCCTTAATGTACTCCCCTTGCTTTTTGGCTTGTTTTTATTCAGCTTTAAGAGTGAGTGTGTGTGTGTTCTCTGGTGGACTTACCTCTCAAGATATGCCTAACAGTTTGGATTTTCTTCTGGAAAATTGGTAGGAATCACATGTACTAAAGGTATACTAGTTGGTATGTGTGAGGATATGCCTCTGGTGAATGGAGTATTCCATGTAGAGAAAAAAAGCCCTGAATGCCAGAAGGAGTTAATGTATGTGAGAATCTATTAGAACTTCAACAAGGCTGGAAGGAAGGATTAGAAAGAGGCATTGGGAGAGGAAAGCTGACCTGTGGTAAGAAGAAAGATTGTAAGGCATCTTATAAGACAAAGTTTATGATTATACCTTTAACTCTAAAGGGGCTATGAGGCCACAGATTGACCAAGAGGATGTAATTGTCAGTGTTAGTTTGTAAAAAAACAAGTTACAGGATTGTGGGGGTGGGCAGTTGCCAGTCCAGAGTGAAACCCAGTTAGAATGTTCTTTTAGAAATAAAGGTAAGGGTAGCTTGCAAGGCCCATGAAGAGGTTCTGGTATACATCAGAGTTCAACTGTTAATTCTAAGTATTTATTTGGCTTGACTAAGGGACATGCACATAGCAGGTGAAGCATTGTTTCATGGTGATAAGAGTGTTTAGAGAAGACACTGGCATTTGAATGGACCTAACAACGAATATCCACCCTCATAAAGTTGGGCTTACTCAGTAGTACTCCATCATCAAACAGAAGGAGTATGTCTATCTCTCTATATCTATCTATCTATCTATCTATCTATCTATCTATCTATCTATCTATGATCCTGACTAAGGAAGTTCTGAGATATGAGTATGTTACAGAAAGAAGTGCCTGGGATGCCTATAGTTTATCCTGTGTCTATACTGCCTTTTCTCATCCACCCTGCACCTACAGATTCTATTTTCAACTAACTGAAGAAGAGAAAACCAGGGCCTTTTTCAGAGATCAGTCTGTATGATAAGTAGGCCAAAAAGTGGACAGTTACAGCCCTGTATCCTGTTTCTTGGACATCCTTGAACAGTAGAAAAGAAAGATCTCAGTGAGCAGAACTTAAGGTGGTTGATTCACTTGGTTGTAAACTGATTTAAAGGAGAAATTTTATGTATGATTATTCACTGATTTGTGTGTGTTAGCTAATGGTTTGGCTGGATAGTCAGGGATTTGGAAGGGGCATGATTGGAGAATTGATAAAGAAATTTGAGGCCCTTTGAATGGGTGAGACAGTTGATTGGCTTGATCTGTTTGGGAGGCATCCAGGCAGTGGGACCGGGTCCTGTGCTCATTGCATGAGTTGGCTGTTTGAAACCTGGGGCTTATGCAGGGTTGCTTGCCTCGGCCTGGGAGGAGGGGACTGGCCCTGCCTGGACTGAGTCTACCAGGTTGATCTCAGTCCTCGGGGGAGGCTTTGCCTTGGAGGAGGGTGGGAATGGGGTGTGGGCTAGGGGGAAGGGGAGGGGGGCGGGAGGGGGGAGAACAAGGGAATCCGTGGCTGATATGTAGAACTGAATGGTATTGTAAAATAAAATAAAATAAAAAAAGAAATTTGAAGAAGGTGGATAGGCCTTTGTAAGGGCACAGGGCATGATGATTTTTATTTTTGCCATGTCTGAGATAGAATCACACTTTTTTTAAAAATCAGATTACCAAGTGAAATTTCTGCATCTGACTATGATGTACAATTGAGCAAGCAGGCCAGCGTCTCAGATGGGCTCTTCCAAGCAAAATGAAAAGGAACAAAATCAACCAAAATTGAAGGGCCTGAGAATCAAGAAGAAGAAATGGGACGCCACCACTCATCCGTACTCCCCCTTGCCCACTAGTTAACTTTCTATTTCTGTTCTCATGATTTAAGGCCTTAGTTCTACAGGGAGCAATGCTTCCACCAGGCAATCCAAAAATAATTCAATTGAGTTGGAAACTAAGACCCCTTCTCAGTCACTTGGAACTCCTGAGTCAAAAGACTAAGGAAGTGACAATGTTGATGAGAGTGATGGTCCCTGACTACCGGATGGTGCTGGAGGTCTTGCTCCAGACAGGTACGATGACCTTGGATGGATGCGTGAAGTCAGCTCCAAGAAGAGACTGTGACCATGTGTTATTCAAACAAGTGACCCCAGATAGCCTGGGCTGTTTTTATTTATACAATTTTGATGGTTTGCATGAACACCTTTACAATCAGTTTTGCTTCCTTAAGTTTCTAAAAATGGTTACAATAATTACCAGTTTGTTCCTTGCCTCTTTCCCCTTTCTTCCGCCAACTTTCCCATGGGTAGGCATTACCTTTTTGATCTGTATTCCTACTGTGAGAAGCATGAGCAGTGTTGCAAGCTACAAAGGAAGTTTTCTAACTATGTACACATACAGGTAGAGCAGTGTGCCCAGTTGGCCGCACGTGCAGTTACAGAGTCGTGCAGAGGACAGACAATTTTGTCTCTTGTGGTTAATATTTATATCTGGTAGGGTCTGTGTTCTCATGATCAATTCACCAGCCAAAGCTGGATCAATCCATTCTACATTCTGTACTACTCGGTCTCCTCTGGGGATATACCAGGTTTTCCCATTTAGCCTACAGGCAACATAACTTGAAAACTTACTCTTAATAGTTGGCACTGTTTATCCCATGTTCTCGTGTCCTTCTCTCTTAAGTTCTTGGGGTATTGGCACAGTTGTTAGAAATGAGGAAACTGTGGGTTTCTATAGTTCTACTTCATTCCCTGTCTTTAGACTGTTCCCATTAACTCAAGATACCATCTATTTAATAACAATTCTGAAAGACTCTTTTGGTTTAAAAAAATCATTCTTTCCAGAACAGTTATGCAAATATGTAATATTAAACTTCATGACCTACTTTAACTCGTTCAGTATGGCTGGCATGGTGAAATCAAGGGGAGCAGGTAGCACATATTTTCCTGGGGTCATGCCCAGAATTATGCAGTGAACTGTCCATAAGTCTTTGCCAGGTGGGTCAGGGTCTCCAGGGTCTTGCCACAAGGAGACTCATTTGTGCTATTCTCTGGCCTTGTTCCCTAAAGAAGTCGCATGGCTTCTGCCAAGGTTGATCTTGGCCTATGGATCCACCACTGAGACAAGGAAGAGTAAGTACATCTGGAATACAGTGTTACCCAGTCCTGTAACTGACACAATGAGCAACTATTTTAGTACAATCTAGGCCAGGCATCAAGTGCCCAAGGTACTTTAGCAGGGAAGCCTGCCAGGTAGAGAACATGACAATAAGCTGAGGTTCTTGTTGAAAGCAAAGGCAGTGCAGGATGGACCACAGGTACCAGTAATAAATACCAGCTCTACATGATGTAGAGACAAGTGCTGGAATTGCTGTAGCCCCCCTTATTTTGCTGAGATGTGAATATCCACAGAGCAAGCAACTATGTATTTTGTTTCCTCTCATACTCTTATCATTAAGCATCAGATATATTAAATTTAGAATTCAAGATCTAGGCTATTTGGAGAACAATCACATCTCTTGGGGCATTATGCCCTCTTCTAGAAAAAGGATTAGTGTGGTTTTGGTTGTACACAGGGAAGTTTATCTGTTAGTTACAGCTATTTTTTTTTTTTTATATTTTAACTGTAAATTAAGTATGTGTGTGCCACCTTGGCAAACAGTAGACTTTTGGTGGCAAATTTCGAACATCAGCGTGGCTGTGTTAATAGTAGGTAGCTGATAAAGCATTATTTCTAGGGGTAATTATAAAGATATTTCTGGAAGAGATAGACATTGAAATTGGGAGACCCAGGACAGAATAATTAGCCTTTATTCAATGAAGGGGGGCATGGTCCAGTGGGCTAAGGTTCTGGATAGAACAAAACAGCAAAGGGAAGGCAAGTTCTCTGCTCTGCTTAGGAGCTGGGGTACCCATCTTCTCTTGCCCTTTCATGTCAGAATTTCTCTAGTTTTGGAGTCCATGACTTCTATTGGTGTCCTCCAGGTTATGAGACCTGTTGACTTGAACCGAGCCTCACCAATGATATTTCTGATGTGCAGACACCTGATATCCAGATACTCTGCTGTGGGACTTCAGTTTCTGTCCTCATATAAACCAATTCCCTTAATAAATTTTCTGTATGCATGTGTTTATGTTTTTTAGAAAACACTGCCTAACACACACTGTTACTGGGCTATCATCATAGCATTTCAAAGCATGAACTCCAGAATTAGATGTATCTCTAAATTCTGGCTCTGCTGCTGAAGAGATACGCTGCTTCTCGTTTGTAAAATGGGGACTCATCTTCACCATTTGTCAGGGTGGATGTATAAATTTGGAAATGGTGGATTCATTGGTGCGTTTGTGGCTTTGTTTTGTATTTACTACTTGAAATTTGCTTTCTTTCAGAAGGGGACAGAGATTTGGTCCTTACTCCTAGGGACATACACCCTACAGTTCATATGTAGGAAGGAGTACCAAGTCCACCTGATGTGTGGAAAGCTTGCTGTAGATGTAACTTTTAGTGGGAACAGGGCAATTATTTCTTCAGATCAAATCCTAAAGCAATAGCAATTTTCAATATTCTCAATCCAGCTTTGGGAAACAGTAAAGATTATGTTTCTGGCTTGAGCAGCAATGTAAGAAACAACCCAAATCCCAGTTCTTAAAAGGGAAACACCTGAGTACTGTAATTTATGAAAATAAGACTGTCTCAAGGATATTTCACCCTAACAGAGATAAACTCAAGGGCTGCTGTTTAGGCCATTCCAAAATATTACCACATTGGTAAAAGATTTAGAACATGCAAAAGTCCATGCCTATTGCCACCAGAATACATTTTTAAGTATACTGATCCATTATTACATGACGCTTGACAGCCTCCCTGTTATTCGGAGGGCAGCAATCTTCTTGGTACCAGGAAAAGCATCTACAACTTTCTTAACAGCTTCACTCATCTGGCTATAGAGGCTTAGTCATTTAAGTCGAAAAAGGGCAGAGAAAACTCTGAGAGGCAGTTTGATCTAACTCAACCTTTTCAAATGACTACACTAATTTTAAACATATGAATTTAACTGTATGTTTGCCCCTCTATAAACAGGGCGAACAAACAGTATATCATTTTTACACTTGAACTGTATTATGATTTTAATGCAGCTCAGGTGAGGTGAGGTCAGGAGATACAATTAAATGGATCTGGTACCAGCTGGAGATTAGGTTCTCTTTAACCATGCTTGGGTGATTTATCCATCAACAACTCATGTACTGCTCCATAAAAATTGATATCTGTTTAAAAATAGGTATTAAAATACAGTGTACTTTTAAAATTAGAGACTAAAATATTGTGTAGTTGCCAGCAGGTAGTTTATTTAATATTCATGTGCAACATGAAACAGAGAGAGTCTTGTTCCTAGAGTAAAAATCTATTAGAATAAATTTATCCTACTTGCTGATGTGCACAGAGCTCCTGTGCTTGGTTAGGCCCTTGGAAACAAATGTAGAAACAAACTTTTAAATCATTTACAAACCCCTGGCATGGTGGAACGGGGTCATATAATTACCTTATTCGTTAAACAGCTCTATCTGCTCCCTGGTGATTTATTTCAATGCGATTCTTCATGAAAGGCTGTCTAAAAACAAAAACAGGAGAAAAGGGAAGCAGAAATGCCAAGTAAATGGGCTTATTAAGGGAAATACAAAATCCTGTTGTTTTGATATGTTCTACTGTTGACCTGAATAGTAGTTGTCAATCTTATGGTTGAATTTGGTTCCTATTTGATATAAATTCAAATATTTAGATTTGCCACATTCAAAGCCAACTTGGGCAACCATTTGTCTACTAATATGCATATCAAAAAGTTAAACAAATGAACATTTAAAAATAATATTTGATTAACCATTCACTGAAAGAAAAGTAATTCTGCCTGTCTAATCCAGTAATTTATATAGTGTAGTGATCTGCTTGTCAATAATGAACAAATTGCCCTAATATATTACTATAATGCTTCATATTCATTAAGACATCTGCCAACTTTTCAAAAAACCTTTTCCATTTGAGACTTGACTTATAATTGTAGAGTCCCTTGGGGGAGTTTCAATATTATTCTAATCAATTTTATCCACAATCGCAATATGGATGATTACATAGCAATGTAATTTCCAAAGTTACCTCCTCACATTAGTCATCTGCACAGAGAGGAGACAATGCCAACGTCTCCAGAATGTGTTTTAGAAAAGAAGCCCTGCAGCGATGGAGCAAAGAGTATTTTTCATCATTCGAATGCATCACAACATGAATATGTATATGTACAGATACGCTTATATAATTTACAACCACACTTCAAAACTTTATGGTCTATAACATTTATATGTTATTTTTATGCAATAAAATGATAATGGATTTTATAACCATAAGAAACAAAAGTTGGAAAGTCTTCCAAGATGGACTTCCTGCACATAGATGGTAGAGGTAATGCCATAGTCAGTGTTCTTTCATTTTTTTCTGTTATTATTTTAAATAATAAGAGTTAAATGGTAGTTCTATGGAATGCTGAAAAAATAAAGGTGTCTCAGCTTCACTCCAAAGGGGACTAACATTCAGCTAGCTTCTACTTGTTCGTTTGTGTGTGACAAGGTCTTGCTATGTTGCCCAGACTAGCTTCAAACTTGTGATCCTCCTGCTTCAGCCTCCTGAATGTTGGGATTATAGCATATGTCAACTTGCCCAACCAAGCTTCTATTATCAACAAGGATAAAGTCTTGGCTCTCATCTCTTCTGTTTATTTCATTTTAAACCTTTTTCTGATTGAGGTGGTGAAGGGATCTGCTCCTGATGGACCTTCACACCCTCTTTGTCATGGTCTTCCCTCTGCTGTCCGATGTCAGGAAAGCTTGCCATCAATTCAGCAGTGAGTATTCAGTGACATTGATGAAGACTCAAATAGATGTTTGCAATGCATTGGAGGGAAAAGAAAAGAGTTGAAATAATCAAACTGATGGGAAATGGGTTGGGACAGCATCTAAGAAGGCCAGTGACCATCAGCTGCCTCTTTTCATCAAGTTTTCCACTCTCCCAGTTTATTTTTCCCTATATAATAAATAGTAAAAATGAATCCCAATTCTTAGGATTCCACACTCAGGGCTCTTCTCATTTTCACAACATTTATTTATTACTTTAACCATCATTTTTAATTAGTTAAAAAATACCTTAACCTTAGAATTTGGTTTAAATAAGTAAACAACATCACTAGCTCCTATTCAACCAAAACAGGCACCAATTCATCATTAAATTAAATAAATGTGTTACAAACATTTATTAAGGTATAACATGAAATAATTATGTTGTTTATATGTAAGAATATTCAATATGTTAAAACTTTCAGTTTTGTTTAAATTAAGTGTTATCAAAATAATTTGACAAAAATATTAACAAGCTTTAGCTGAGATTGAAAAATCAGGGTTTTTTTAAAAAATAAATTAGAATAATAGGAAAAGTGACATAAGCAAATACATAGACCAAATTTTAGAGATAGTAATGGGAAAAAACACATTCAGATATGATAAGTAGATACATTTGATTGGAATTCAGAGGTTGTGGAAGATAGAAGAGAAAGGATTAGGTTATAAGAATATGGTAGAATGGTGAAAATCTCATTATAAATTACATGACTGTCTCTGATTCAGCAAGATGGCTTAACACAATAAGGTTCTTGGCGCACAGGCCTGGTGACCTGAGTTTCAATCCCCAAACATGCGTAAGGGTGGAGGGAGAGAACAGACTCCACAAAGATGTCCTCTGATCCCCTTAGTCATTGCACAATGCTGTCCTTCACATTATACACACAAATATTAATAATAATATGAAGAATAACAATAGCAAATAAAAATAAATATGGGGCTCTCTTCCAAACAGCATCAGTATAATGGTTCTGAGCTAGAAAAATAAAACGCAGAAGGACCCTCTGAGATAAATGTGGTAGAGAGTCTATAATGGATGGAAGGGGAAGAGAATCTGGCAAGAAAAGTAAGAAAGCTATGCACATGATCTATGTGTTTTAAATGGTAAGTGCCCAGAACAAAATCATATAATTTATAAATGAAGACTTTAGAATAAGTTTTGCAGCAATTTTCATGTTTTTATAAAACTACCAGATGGAGGGTAGGGGATAGGGGATGAGAACATAAGGGAATGGGATGGTCGAGCTGGAACAGGGATGGAGTGGGAGAGCAATGAAAGAGATACCATTATAGAGGGAGACATCACGGGGATAGGGAGAAACCGGGTGCTAGGGAAGTTCCCAGGAATCCACAAGGATGACCACAGCTTAGACTACTAGTAATAGTGGAGTGCCTGAACTAGCCTACCCTGGTAATCAGATTAGTGAACACCCTAATTGTCATCCCAGAGCCTTCATCCAGTAACTGATAGAAGCAGATGCAGAGACCCACAGCCAAGAACCAGGCTGAGTTCCAGGAGTCCGGTCGAAGAGAGAGAAGAAGGCGTCAAGACTATGATGGGGAAATGTACAGAGACAACCAAACCAAACTAGTGGGACCTCATGAACTGTGGATCAATAGCTGTGGAGCCTCCATGGGACTGGACTAGGTCCTCTGTATAGGTAAGAGAGTTATGGAGCTTGATCTGCTTAAGGGGCCCCCTGGCAGTGGGATCAGGACCTATCCCTAGGGCATGAGTGAGCTTTTTGGAACCCAATGTCTATGGTGGGACACGTTACACAGCCTTGGAACAGGGAAAGGTGCTTGGACCTGCCTCAACTGAGTGCATCAGGCTCTGCTGACTCCCCACGGAGGCCTTGCCCTGGAAGAGGTGGGAATGGTGGTTGGGATGGGGAGAAAGACTGGGAGGTGGGAGGAAGGATGGGAGGGGATCTTTGGTTGGTATGTAAAATGAATAGAAAATTTCTTAATAATAAAAAATAAAACTGCCGGGCGTTGGTGGCGCACGCCTTTAATCCCAGTACTCGGGAGGCAGAGGCAGGCGGATCTCTGTGAGTTCGAGGCCAGCCTGGGCTACCAAGTGAGTTCCAGGAAAAGGCGCAAAGCTACACAGAGAAACCCTGTCTCAAAAAACCAAGAAAGAAAAAAAAATAAAAAAAATAAAACTATTAGCTTCAGTAAGAGAGCTCAGTCTCTATCATATACATGTGTACACATTTTCTCTCCCACAAAAAAAGGTTTGGCAAAACATTTATCCTTGTTATTTATGGTATTTGACATCTTTTTAGTTTATTCTTTTTAAATTATAGAAAATGCTGGTGGAAAGACAATTCTATGTATTTTAAGATTTTTTGACCTGCCACAACCTTTTGTTGATAACACACAGATCTGGTGCTGCCTTTATTCTTTGGAAGGTAAAAATCAAGCCCAGAGACTATTCTGATTTCACTGCTAGAGACCAGAAACCAGGCTTATGGACTTGAATTACACCACACAATAGGTAGAGTGTTCTGTAGAAGAAAGGGACCACCAGGAATAGAACAGAGAAGGGCTTTAGGTGAAAAGTATTACAAAACTCACTGACTCTGAAAACTTAAAGTCAGCCAAGGCCTTGTCCCCATGTAATTGGGTGAATGCATTTGCCATGGGATTGAAAGAATTTGTCTTGGGAGAGGAATTCAGGTCACACTGAGTTTAGGAAGCAGAAAGACTGTTGAACTGCACACTGGGTAGCTGCAAGAGTCAGTATCCACGTGAAGAAATTTACGGATTATCTCCTGTGGAAACATTACATTGTATTCGATGTAATAAATGTGTGGAATGTAACTTGAATTCTAAACATGAGTAACAAGGTGTTCAGAAATAATTCCAAGAGGAGTAAAAATCAAGTTTTGTACATGAGTCACTCTTGTTCAAAATTTTATTGGTGGTGCTTGACATTAAACTATTATTATTGCTAAATAGTCGATAAAATGGATTTTTAAGAACTTCACAGTTATTAATCTCATATTTGATCCACCACTTCTACACTGGCTTTTATTCTGACCTACACCTTGTCATCAGTAACCCATGTGCGCATGAGTCTGTATCTGTGTGGAGCATTCACTGGACATAGACCAATATTCCCTTTTGTTTCTCCTTCACTAGAATTCTTTAAAGTAGCAGGTTGCCTCTTACCAGATTATCTCAGGAAAGCAGCAGCTTCTGACAGGGAAGTGAGCAGCTGTGTGGCGGCTTACGGCAACTCTGTTATTTTGCACTGATCTAGCATTTTAATATAAATGGCTTAAATACAATCTGAAAATAGTCATTCATCTCCAACAAGCTCCACAAAGCTGGTTAGCATTTAAGCTGCTCTATTTATGGGCTGCTTCAATTTAGGTGTTTTCCTTCCGGTTATGATAATTGGGGTGACTTTCATACTGTCATTTGCTGGGGACGAAAGGGTACTCTTCAAGCTGAGGCTCAAGTATTACGGCAGTGGAGAACAGTATACAGTCCAGGAGTCCTTATGGTTTATGCTTTCGGGGGCGCTTCCTGTGGTTCCCAGTGAGCTTAGTTTGATCGTGCTTGTTTGTGGGTGTTTCATCTGCACTGTGGCTGTGCACCATGTGCCTGCCATGAACGCCCTTTGAGGTCAGAAGAGGGCATCAGATCCTGCTGGATCTGGAGTTGCAGATGGTTTTGAGCCAGCATGTGGGTGCTGGAAGTCAAACCTGGGTCCTCTGGAAGAGAAGCAAGTGCGCTTAGCAGCTGAACCATCATTCCAGGCCTGCCTTAGTTTCATGTGTATGGAAAGTTAAGTCAGTGAAAGTGACGGGCGGGTTATCATGGAATCAGAATTTGTATTATAGCCAGAGTCACATATCTTTTCTGTCCTGGATTCACTCTAGATACAGGGATTCTTGTTACTCTGAGCCTTCATGTTTATATGGTTTGGGATCTATAAAAGGGATATAATAGTCTCTAACATCTGTCTTCTAAATCACAGGAGAAATTTCCTAACGACCCATCTCTTCCACTAATTGGATCCTGTACCTTACCTAACTTTTCATCATTGTTCATTCTTGCTCACTCACCATCGTGATGAATTATCATCTGATGCATGTTCCTCTGACCAGTGACTGAACCATACAACTACTGTTTGCTACCCAGCACACCTAACAAAATGACCACATTAAGTAGTCTGATAGGCTATGAGCAGTCTCTTGTCATAGGGGTAAAGCAAAGGAAGAAAGAGAGGTAAGGCAGACAATGAAAATTCAGCTTTCCTGGACACTGTGACAAGGTTGCACCATTTAATTTTTGTGACTATATAAATAAGGAACAAATGATATTTTAATTAACTACTCATCTTGAGAGTTACTTCATTCTTGCCTACATGAGACAGAGTGAAGAATGAGATAATGGAAGGGACTGCTTTCTAATGAGACTTCAAGACAGGAATAGATACATATCAGTATTGCTACTTCAAGACTATCAAAACTCAGTTTTTTTTCATGCTGCATCAAAATGGCATATCTTAAAAGTAAGTAAGTAAAATAGCTTTGCCAAAATGACATTTGTGTCAAAATGGACACCATGCCAAGAAACTTATAATCTAACGGAGTACAATCCCTCACATCACAGGGGACATTTGGTAATGTCTTGAGACTAAACATAAATATATATATATATATATGGTGTGTGTGTGTGTGTGTGTGTGTATGTATGTGTGTGTGTACCTATAGTGAGCACATGGAGGTCAGTTCTCTTCTCTCACCACATGGAGTCCAGGGACTGAGCTCAAGTTATCAGGCTTACTGTAGGGAGGATAAGTGATGTTTCCTTCTGGGATCAGGTAGGTAAGGACCAGGGATACTGTGCAATATCTTGCAATGTGTAGATTCATTCTTCTCACTCTCTAAGGACATCAATAAGTGAAGAAATCTGGAATTAGAGTCATACAGATTTAAGAGAATAAGATTGGCTGATGTTTCTGAGACAGTGTAAGAATAAACCCAGAAGAAAGGGGAACATAGAGTTCTGTCCTAAAATATTCGTGAGTAGATTTTCAAATACAATAAATGACCTATCTGTTTCAACAAATCCTCTATTGAAGTTCTACTTCCTGACTCTGAATCTGACCCAATGAGCCCAATTCTAGAAATTTATCTTGTGGAAATAATCTAAGAGAAAGACATTGTCACAGGCATGTTCTTTGCAGTACTATTTATAACCTAAAGTGTATCCCTTAACAGGATAAATTGATTTATCTTGCAGCATTCCCGAGAAAAATGTAGATTCTGCAATCAGAACTGATACTCAGCGAGGTTGAAGCAGAAAACATAAATTCAGAGCCTTAATTTTGCTCTAAGATTAAATATATTTATCTCTAAATGAAATTTAATTTGCTCTGATTTCTTACCTGTCTGGCAGAAATTTAACCAAAGTTATTATTGGATGTTCCCTCCCATGTGGTTATAAAAGACTCTTGAACTTACTCAGGGCTGGATCCCTGGGGGTGGGACTAGGTTGTGAGTGTGAGGGAGCCTCTGTCTTTCTTTAGTGTTGTATCCTGAATATGTGATGATGTTCCTGAGCCATGGCACCCACAGCACAGATGCCCTTAGAGACTTCCTTACTTCATCTCTTTTTCCCCATGGAGGAACGGTACTGTCTACAATCACAGAAGAAGCTGTCTCCATCTGCTTGGAGGGGCTTCAACTTCCTTCTGGTCAGATCCTGTTTTGTCCTTTTTCTTTGTCTGAACCTCTTCTGTGTGGGCTGAAAGCCCCAATTCCTTCACTTCTTGTTTTTCTTAGCACCAAAAAGAACAAAAACTTTTCATGTTTTTACAGTAAAAGACAAAAACAATTACCAGCTTGATTTAATTTTTAAAAGGATACTCATATTACTTAAAGATGTAGGAGAGGAGTTAAAACCATTAAGCAAGAAAAATTAGAGTGTATTCCAAAGAGTTGAGGTATCCTGTCTCTAGTGTAGGCAGAAATTCCAGAAAAGAGGGGACAAACACAGCCTGATAAAGGCTTGAATTTGATTACTAAGAGAACACCAAGATGATGAATCTTCAAGTGTTTACTTTTGGGAGCACAATAAAAGATGGATTAAAATCACAGATGTACAAGAATGAAGACAGTCAGATCAGTTTGCCTTAGAATCTGGTAGTAAAGTGAAGTGAAGAAATGGTAACTGTCACACCTACGAGGACGGGGCCGAGACAGGAGTCCTTAAGACCTGAGATCTGGATGTGCTGGCTTTCTGGGTTCCTGGATCCTGGACACTGGAGGAAGACCTAGCAGAGTTCTCCAGAGAACACTGTTGGACTGCACCTCACCTCTCCTGGACCCTGTAACCTATCCCTTTACTTGTAAGTTACACCACAAAATAAACCTCCCTTTTAACAAAAGAAAGAAAGAAAGAAAGAAAGAAAGAAAGAAAGAAAGAAAGAAAGAAAGAAAGAAAGAAA
>CABHPH010118358.1:31462-79860 GCA_902168325.1 Peromyscus nudipes
AAAGAAAGAAAGAAAGAAAGAAAGAAAGAAAGAAAGAAAGAAAGAAATGGGACTCAGGCCACGCAGTGGTGGTGCATGCCTCCCAGCACTCGGGAGGAAGAGCCAGGCTGATCTCTGTGAGTTTGAAGCCAGCCTGGTCTACAGAGTGAGCTCCAGGACAGGCACCAAAACTATACAGAGAAACCCTGTCTGGAAAACTGCCCCTCCCCCCCAAAAGAAAGAAACAGGACTCATTGGGATAGGCCATAAATCAAAGGAAATTTATATAATGAGAGATCTACATAAAGCTATAAGACAAAATAGAGGGTTTCCTTGGACAAGGAGAGTTGGAAGACAAGGAAGAGGTGGGAAAATTGAATGGGGGAAAACAACAAAAGAGTAGAGTATTATGAGTCCAGGTGAAGGGGTTAAACTTTGCAAGGAGGAAGGACAACTCTTTGAGACTAGAAAGGATATAAAAACATTTTTCACTAAATATCTGAAAATAAACACTCTCCACAAGTCACCTCCAACCTTCTGGAGTCTAGCGAGAGCTATTATTTTAAGTTGGCTGAGTAATTTCTGGTAATTTCAAGAATTTTCCTCCAAATCATGAATTTTATATAGTTCATTAAAGCAAACTAGTAATGAAACAATCTTAGATTTGTGTTAATTTTTTGTCTGATATACAGATTCTCATCTACATCTAATGTCCTTGTGAATGCCAACACACAAGAACATAAAATCATTCTTTTAAGGAAATGAATTATGATCCTACCCAGAAATACAACCCATGCATCAACTAGATTGACACAATTGTTTTTATTTCTAATAAGGACCTTCATTTACTTAAAATGTTGCTCCCTAGACATTCTATTTCTCTTTTAAGCATGTAAGACTATTGCTATAAAGAGAAAAGGAAATTGCATTAGATCAAAAGTCATTGGAAGTATTAACTAGAAACTTGTAGGGCTACATAGAATCTTAATCTTGAAAATGCAATAAGATTTGCCTCTGTCATAATAACCACAAGAGGCAGATCAATATGATGGAGTTAAAGTCTGTTCCACAAATCTTTATGCAGTGTACCAATTAGGATATACATAAGCCATGTCCACAAGGCTGAAGAATCAGCTTTGAACACTCCTCCAAATGAGTTCCCAACAGAGTCCAGCTTGTGGCTGCAGGGACAGAGGGTGATATACAGCATAGAACAAGCAATTATTTGTCTATTGATAAACATAATCCAGGCATGGGGATCTTAGATTTTGAAGGCAAAGTTGTTTTTAAATCAAAACAAGACAGAAACTTAAATAATAATCATAGGCTGAACTGTATGTGGCCATTAGTTATGAAATCTGGTAGCTGGCAGTATTCATGGATGATGTAAAGTTTGTTACTGGATGTGTTACTTTTTTCCCTCTTCTAATTGGCCAGTTGTCCAAGTACCTAAGCTTTTAAGTCTAATACTGACTCTGCACAAAGTACCACCTAAAACTATAGATGATTCAAGGATGAGAGAGTGGGCCCTGACATTCAGATGCTTGATAAGGTAATATATTACTTTAAAACTCAGTAGAAAGCACTGTTCAGCATTATTATTAATGTTAAAACACTATGAAAAGCAAGAGAGGAAATATTTATATTCCTACTACCACTTATAATATAGTAAGATGTATTATATTTAAATAAAAAATTTCAGTGTTTTTCTTTATTATTACAGAACAGCACAATACCTGCCTGATGAAAATTGGGTACAAAATAAATGTTTGATTAAATAAAACTGTAAGTTTTAGAAAGTGAAGAGATTACTAATGTAAGGAAAAGTTGATTGCTTTCTGTAGGAGATGCAGATGTGACAAGTAGTCATGGTCCTGCTCCCTAAGCAGCTTCTAGTTGTTAGAATAAGACTGTTGAAAGACCTTCAACAAATTTGAACATTGTTTCCCAATGAAACTTTGGAATATAACAGTGAATGGCTCCTTATTTTAGTGGCTAATAAATTCATCAAGGGACGAAAAGGATGCTTTACCCATGTTTTCTGACATATCAGAAACAGTTTGAGAAGTAGGGCTTTGCCAGAAGCATCCAAGACTCAGCCTTCTAACACGATTGTTGGAGAGCTGGAATGAATAAACTCCTAGTCATGTTTTGCTTATATTGTTGGAGTTTAAAACTGTTTTCCTTGGATTTCAATTTCTTTTTGAAGTCATCTTTGTTGTTATTTTTGATTCAGAGTTGGAGAAGAGGCAAATTAAAATAGACAAAGAGTTTAATATGGAAAGAATGGGTATGTAGTAATGAGAAAACAAGAGAGAGAAATGGGTCAGATCATGGAAGGAACTAAGGGTATGCACAAACAGAGATAAAGCTTGTGGACAATAAAGTGTCTTGAAGAAAATAGGAAGATTAGTCTTCAATTTTTGGCAGGAAGACTAGGACAGAGAAACCTCAGAACAATCACTTAGTACCTCTTTGGAGCTCCGAGATCACAGGTTCCAAAGGAGTATTGACTCTTTGGTACACACTCATACAAGTGATATGAATAATGAGCCACTGAGTTCATGTAATGGTCATGTGTTTTTTATTGAGAAAGTCTATATCTGACAACATTCAAACAAGATGCCTTGAAAGCTAGCTGTACAGTTCATGTACTGTTAATGTCTTCCATGAAGAATGCCTCAGGGGAATTTCTAGTGTATTCGTAATCACTGGTGTAAGAAGAATAAGGCAGCTAATTTACAATTCATCATTCCGTCATCCTTCTCCCCCATGGGTAGGAGTAGTGAACACTGGGTTAAGGTGGCGAGCCTGCTGCCAAGGGGAAGGCTAGCAGGTCTTCAAGATGAGTTCATCTCACTATTGTTACCACACACAACACTTACCTAGTATATCAGTACGTTGAATTGCTATTGACATAGGGAAAAACTGTATTTCTTATTTTTTTAAATTTCTTTTGGTTAGAGAAATATTTCTAATGATCCTTCTGCTTCACGTGTTTGCAGTTTGCTTCCTCAGTAGACTAACAGCTTCTAGATGAAGGGATGGTGTCATCCATGTCCCTGCATGTTATATAGAATGCCCTTGAGCACTTCCTATTAATGTACACAATTCTACACGGAATGCCATGGGGAAGACTCAAGACACCTGCCGTCAGAATCTTTCCTTAGGTAGAAATCCCATATTGACACAATTATTTCATATTTTATACAAGTAAAGTCAAATTTCAGAGACGAACAAAGAAGCAGCTCACCCTCACTGAGTGCTTTGCTCAGAGGGAATGCTACTTCCTCCTGTTTTACAGAGGATGTAGCTGATGGAAGGAGAGATCAAGCACATTTCCCAGGAGACCACAGTTACTAAAAAAGGCAAGGAAGGATTGGAATTCAATCTGATTTTAGAGCCCATAGGTCAGCACTTTTTTCCAGTGAGGGGCCAGAGAGTAAATATTTTAGGCTTGGCAGCCCATACGGTCTCTGTCACAATCAGTCAACTGTGCCGTTTATTGAAGAGCACCATAGACAGTATGTAAATGAATGAGCATGGCTGTGTTCCAATAAAACTTTATTTATGGACACTAAAATTTGAATTTCATATAGTTTTCATGTGTCACAAAATAGTATTCTTCTCTTGATTTTTTATCCCCTTAACCATTTAAAAATGTAAAATCATTCTTAGATTTGGCCTGTACATATATGAAAAAGGGGGTTCTGGTTTAGGTCCACGAGTTATTACCTTGATTTCTTGCTGCCCTCTGAATGTAAACACACTTTTTGGTTTCTAGAAAAGGAATGTAAACTTACCTAAAATGCACTTGTACTTTATCATATATGCAACATTTTGGGTCTTTTGACTCTTCTGCTGAATTGAAAAAAAAAAAAAACTCAAGGAACTACTCAAAGGTTTTAGGACAGACACACTGAAAATTCCTTACTGGCTTCATCCTCCTCTGAGTTTTCCAAAAGCTGCCCAAGGTGATGAATGAGAGAGTAGAAGCCTGGAGTCGCAGAACCCGAAGTTCAGAACAAGAAGAGAGGCGTGGCCTTGTTGGAGGCAGTATGTCACTGTGGGTGGGTGGGCTTGGAGGTTTCCCAAACCCATGCCGTTCCCGTGAGCCTTCTGTCTCTTCTCTCTGGCCTGTGCTGGTGGAGCAGAGTTAGCTTTCAGCTACCGCTCCAGCCCTGTGCTTGCCTTGCCTGCTGCCACATCCTTCGCCATGAAGGTCACAGACTCACCTTCTGAAACTGTGAGCAAGTCCTCAAATAAATTTTTCCCTTTATAGGTTGCCTTTGTCGTGGTGTTTTGTCACTAGGTCACCGAGACAACCTGCCCTCTTCATGTCGTGTGGAACTGGGGCTGCCTGGCTGTCAGCCAGGCTTGTTTGATGAAAACTGAAATCAGTCCTCTCTTTCTCAGGAGACAGTTCCTCACCACGGGTTTTCCCACTCAGGTATCCACGGTTGTTAGGCTATAGGAAGCTCTGCCTAAGCTTCTCTAGCAGCTACAACATGTCAGTGTTCATTATGTTTGGTTCCCTGGGAGGTGAAGACTTCTAGGACAAGCTATGTGGATATCCTAGTCCTGTTGAACTGAGAAAATAAAGAACTTCCTAGTCATCTGGTTGGTGACATTGCATCTCTGTCCATTTCTTTTACACTAGAGAAGGCTGGCAGAGGGGTGAGGCTTTTGTTGAACTTGAATCAGAAGATGAGGTAAAATTGTTCCTTAAACAATGACAGAGAAAACACGGCCTATATACATCCAGATGTTCAAACTAATCAGAACTTCCCAGAAGTCCCACCTCTCTCTATGGAGAGGTGGATTGGAAGTTGAAGCATAGGGTTGCAAACTGTGCCAGCATTATTGCTGACACCCAAATATAGTGCTGCTTCAGAGCCTTCTGTGTGGATGCAGAAAGGAAAAAAAATCTTTAGGATCTCCCCTGGATTGGAAATCGTGCCAAACGGGAGCATATTGCCTCTAGTTCAGAGAGTCAGCTAATGGGAGGCCTTCGTGCAGTTTGCTTTACAGAAGTTAGCTTAAGGGGCCCCAGAAAAGCAAAAGGAGAGATTAGGGCATACTTAAGTCATAACATTCAACAGCAGTTGGGAGAACAAGTAGATATCACTTGGATCCACCCATCCATTGGAACTGGGACCCTGGTTGACTAGAGGAAATGATGCTATGGAGCCATGTGGAATACAGTAGCCTCAATGACAAATACAGCTTTACCACCGGTTTTGGAGATACCTCAGTTATAGTCTCCCAGGGATGTATAATCACAGATACAGAGGATAAGTTCAAAGTACAAGGCATCGCCTGCCACTACATTCCCCTACATAGCCACTACAGAAGAGTCTATGTGGCTATGACTAGTTTTAAGCTATTTAACTCTAGAGGAGGCTGTATGACACATTTTGTACTGTGAGTTTCAGTTAAAAAAAAAAACACCTCTTCAGTGTTTCCTTATGCAAACTTTTTTTTCCTAGTGTGTAATACTGAATAAACTGAATCTTTTCCTCTGTTTTCCTGATGAACATTTTGGTAGTGTTTTAGTTCACTTCTCTGCTGCTGTCTGTGGTAAAACATTGTCCAAAAGCAACTTGGAGAGGAGAGGTTTTACTTCAGCTTATAGGATGTATTCCATCAACGAAGGAAGTCAGGTAAGGAACCCAAGCACAGTGGGAACTTGAAGGAGAGACGAGGGGTTGCTGTTCACTGGCTTAAAGTTCAACTGTCTCTCTTATACAGTCCAGGTCTACTAGCCTAGGGATGGTACCACCCATAGTGGGCCTGGTCTTTAAAGAAAATTTTATTTCTATATACCTTGAGTTAAAGAGCATTGAATTCCCCAGTTTGAGAAAGAATTGGGTGGATGTGATAACTTTCAACTAGAAAATAATCATCTGTCTTAATTTGTGTTTTCTAAATTGTATAATAAAATGCATACTTGAAGAAAAACACATCAGGGGCTGGGGAATATAGCTCAGTGGTAGAGTTTTTACTTAGCAGGCATCAGGCCTTCAGTATGAACCCCATTATTGCTCCTCAAAAAGGAAATAATGGAAATATATTAGGGTAATTGTTTTGTCTGAAATATGAGTCAAGTGAATTTTAAGTAAAGGCAGGCAGAAATGAATATCATTATGATCATGCTATAATATACTAAAGAATTCTTAGGAAAGAATAAGATTATTTTTCCCTACGACCAGGATGGTAGCTAGATGTATATTTTTTGAATTTCACAGAGATGTGCCACAGAGAGCAACCAAATATAACAACTCCCTTTCACAACCATGCTGAAGAAACTTGCTTCCTGCCATTTCTCTCTCTTGTGATATTCTGAAGTGAAAATGAAATACAGATACTATCAAACTGTGGCTATGACAGATGAAAAAAAAAAGACACTTCTGTTTTACTGAAGTGCATTTGTTTTCCCCCTCCATCCTGCAGGAAGCATCACAAACCCAGAGTCCCTGAGAGATGGATTTCACTGGGAGGCGGAATGCTAACTTTGCTCAAAGATGTGTAAATGCCACGTGCGCAGATGGTCCTTTTGCCTATTCATAGGAGAGGCTCAGAAACACACATGCATCTTCTGTGGTCAGTCATAACAGATTTGTTCTAAATAAGCCACACTGTTTTGCAAGATGGCAGGGAACTGTCAGGCTGTATTTTAAGCACAAATGTTTCTGCCAGACAGACACAGCATATACCATGTGCTTCAGGAACACACACACACATTGATCTGAGGACAGAATATGGACCTTGTGTTGTCATTTTGTGGCTCAGACCAACAACCCCGCATTGCCGTTCTCACGCAGACCTCAAGGACTTCGTGGTACTCATTAAATATGTAGAGCCTAAAAAAACCAGACGGGCAGACCTATAGAAGGACAGATACTTTTCTTTTACATAGTAATGTTTCTTTGCCGTGCCTGATTCTGCATATTGCTCCTGAAGGATTGTTATTTGGGGGGGATATCTAATAGTCTCCTACCTAGCTTTTTAAAATTTCCGTTTTTAAAATAGTATAATTTAAAAAGCAACTATTTACAATTGATGCGCTATTGTGTATTACCAGGTTAACTATGATCGTTCAAGTTTACTATGTAAGGTAGATATTCCCAGAAAGAAAACCTTAGTCAATAGAAATTTACATGTGAAAACAGAAGTAACAATTCATGTGACTACTATATTTCAGAGGTTAAATATAATGTGGGATAAGGAAACAAGACCATTTGTGTTCTAAATTGATTGGACAAGAACCCTGAAAGGTACAGTTTCAAGTCTGTGAAATGGTGAATCCTTCAGGAAGAGGCATCCTGAAGCAGCTAGACAAGCCAGCAATATACTGCAAGGAGAGAACTCCTTGTCAAGGAGGAGTAGAGTTTTGGACATTGTTTGGAGAAGAAGAGAAAACCTGTCACCCAGGGAAGCTAATACTTTAATAAAATGGTGCTTTGCATTCACCAAACAGGGCTAGCAGGAGCTGGCAAAGGCATATATGTTTTGAACTTGATTGAAAGTTCAAGAAGATAAGCAGGTGTAGGAGAGAAGAAAACAAAGTCAGAGAAGACTGAACACAGCATACTTACTTTATGAACTCTGCCCGAACTAGCTTGCAAATTTACCTTTTTGAGCTTATGAGATGTCACACAGATAAAAGAAGATCCCTTAAGTTTTTCTAGTATTCCTAAGCTAAAATAAGGTTGATTTCTTGGTTTAACCAAGCTATTTCAAAGAAATTCTCTCCTGGCCTGCAAGTAAGGTGTGATAAATGACATCTAACACATTTCTAGTTAAAGCAAATTCTAATGGATTAAAAAAAAAAAACCACTTTCACATCTCATGCAGATGTAACCCTAAAGCTCAATTCAGCAAAAGTATTTTTGTTCAAACTTTTTGAAAAGATATGCCATTAAAGAAAATGTTGAAAGTCCACAGGGATGGATGATGTACAAGTTCCAGACAAGTCTCATAAATATTTTTATGACCAACTTTGTTTATTTTCTGACAGAAGCTGAAAATGTGGGTATTTTATATGGAATTATTAAGGCAGATTTATATGCAGTAGATATCAGGCAAAATTAAGGCTAAGGTACAATATCTTTTTATGAGTTTACATGCAATCAAACAAAATACATACATGAATAAAGTGCCACTCACCAAATAGTCAAAATTTTTATTAGCAAATAACATCACAAGGACAAATGGGCATTTGGGACCTTAGTAGTGAAAACAACTTTAATATGTTTTGACTATTTCAAAGAAAATGTTTGATATGAACCAGGAAGCCATTTTTAATATGTCACTGAAATCAACATTGTAGGATGAAAAATCAGAAATGGAAATTTGGAAAAATTGGGTACACAGGGCAGAAATTAAAATATGACATCTTAATAAACTACTTTAAAACCAATCAGGAAATCCAACTATGTATTTGTAGCCTGTAATGCTAATATCAAACCAGGCCTGAGGCATTTCCTGGGGGATTAATGACCAGAGGGAATTAATGGCCCTTGGCTTCACCTCAGGCCATCTACTTTCCCAGCCAGTCATTAATCCTAAGAAATGTCCCGAGCCTCAATCATTACAACGTAATTGAGATGTCACGAAAAGGGTTAAGGAAGTTTTGACTATTTTACTACATGAATACCAGCAGTGAAATGCATTTAGAATCCCTGTTTAAAAGACTGTAATTGCCTCAGATTCTTTATATTATCATAACTCTTCAAAATTGATTGGTTTTAGGTTTATGGAAAAATATGCAAATGCACAGAGATATGACACACATTTCTCATTGTGGAAATAAAAGTAGTTCACGTAGAATTCATTTGATTGAGTTTGATTACTGAACAAAATATAATTATTTTAGAGCCATGATCAGACTTTTCTGAAGATGCACATTGGAGGAAAGCAGCACTCGGCACATGTGCTTCTTTACAAGCTCAAGTGCATCGAGTCCGACAATGGCTACTTGGAGGATAATGTGTCACTGCCAGAATATTCAGCTAGCAGTAACTACGTACTCCAACAAAATGAAAGGAAGCCCCTTCATTTAGAGTAGCACACAGTTAAGGCCATCTACTTCCACCTCAATATTTTGGAACTTTATTTCTCAAATAAGACCTCTAATCAGTTTACAATGAGGCCCCATTCGCCTAAGAATCCACTAACATCAGACAATGGAGAATGGGTCCGACAGAAAGAGTGAGAACCAACACAGTCTGAATAGGAACAATCAGAAAATCTCCGCGAGAGAAGTACTTTCTAAACTTTTCAAATTTGGTTGTCATTGTAGGAGAGGGACAAACTGCTGCTTGCTGCCTGTGGTGGTGCACACCTCTAATCCCAGCACCTGGGAGGCAGACGAAGGTGGATCTCTAAAGTTGGAGACCAGGCTTGCTGACATAGCAAGTTCCAGGATAGCCAGGGCTACATAGTGAATCACTGTCTCAGAGAGAGAGAGAGAGACAGACAGACACACACACACACAGAGACAGAGACAGAGAGACAGAGATAGAAAGACATATAGAAGGAAGAAAGGAAGGAAAGAAGGCAGGCAGGCAGGAAGGAAAGAAAGAAGGAAAAGGAAGGAAAGAGACAGAAAAAGAGAGAGAAAGAAAGAGAAGGATTGAATTTTCTAAAGACAGATTGTGGCTAGGAATCTGACAGCAACTCCTTGTAGTTCTGATCCTGGCTGCCTATCAGCAAGAGGGCCCCTTTAAGATGTGATCCTTGATAATTATATTTTACTCAGCAAGCTGTGTCTAGAGTTCCCTTCCTTGCAAACTTTTTCGTCTCTTCTCAGGGTCCTACGATCATCATTTTATGGAGAATGGGACTGGCCAGTCTAACATGTCCTGTGCCCTGATGGTCTGAGGTTAGTAATGGTGGTGACATGTATGAGAAAACAAAGGAGCAAGGCCAGACTCCTGACAGTGTTGCAGTGTCACTCTGAATGAGTCACCTTCTGTGGGGCTTTAACGGGTGCAGTTAGCCATCTGCTCACCGTGGAGTAGGTTTGTTTCAATAGCACCATTTAGAAACATTTCAGAATTTTAAGTGTGTGCCGTTAGATATGAGTGGGATTTCTTAGTGCCTTAAATGGCTAACTTAGGCTGAGCACAGGACAAAGGAATGCAGTGCATTCCGGGTCGAAGAACTGACAACAGTAATGGCCAGACTACTCCCCTCCCCGAGGAGTTATTATTAAAAGGACCGTGAGGGGGGAAAAAAGGCCCATGGGCTTGTTTGGCTATCCCTGTTCAACACCCAGCAACCCAACAACATCAGAGACATCTAAGCAATAACTGAAAGACAAGACCAAGAAAGAGGCAAAGGGCAATCTGGGTCTCATGATTTTTCCTAACACACCCCCCCCCCCCCCCCCCCCCCCCCCCCCCCCGCTGACTTGAAGGAAAAGCCAAAGAAATTGTCACCTTGGAAAAGAAGTTCTGGAAAAGCTGGTCTGAGTCCCTCCACCGGGCATCTGCTGCTCAGTGGACTTGATGATCAGAGGGCTAGAGGGAAGTTTCTTGTTAGGGAGACATGGCTTACAGATAAAAATAATACAGAAATATCCCTTTACCTAGGGACTCTTGGAGGGAGAAAAGTTCCAGATGTCCTGGCAGAATTAGACAACAGGAGTCTTCCTAAGACTGTTAGTGAACTTCCAGAAGCACAAACACCCACCTTTATTTGTCTGGAGCCAAGCTAGCGATGCAAGAAGTGAAGGGAACTGACAGAGATGTGGGAGGGGAATTTTAGAATAATGTGCACTGGACTTTGAACCCAAGAAAAGGACAAGAAAAAGATGAGCTCCGCCCAGAGTACTTAACCGGTGTGGATGGGAAACGCAACAGTATTTTATACTATGTCTGAGTAAAGTTAATCTAATAGACAGGTTTCTCAGGTAATGGAGCCAGCCAACTCCACTCTCCTGTCTATGGATTTCTGATATCAGAACATCAGGCAACTAACACAAAGTTGTTTGCCTAGTATCATTTGTCTAGAAGATTATGTTAAGGAGTTTTAATCTTTAGCACATTTACTAGTATGCAGATGATCCAAACCAAAATAAATGAAATTACCAAAGTCATTTACCCTCTAAATTGCCCAGGCTAAACCACTAGAATCAGTTATTAAATATTTTCCTTGTTTCCTTCGTCATGTCCAATATACAGACAAATCTTGTTATTCTACAGTGTAGAGTAGAATATATTTCCCCTGTAATTCCTTCTACCGTCACTGTCATGGTTCAAAATGCTGTCGGGTGTTTTTCCCTCAAAGCAACAACAGTTTAGCTGTTTTATTGGCTTTTACTCCTGCTCTCCTCCTGTCCATTTCCAGCTAGAAGTCAGAGCAATTGTGAAAAATTAACAATTTTATGTATGTTCCAATATTATACAGTGAATAAAGGACGAGCATCTTAGTTACTTTTTTATTGCTATGATTGGAAACTATGACTACAGCAACTTATGAAAGAGAGCACTTAATTTGGGCTCACAGTTCCAGAGGTTTCATGACCATCGTGGTTGGCAGGCATGGTGCTGGAACACACATCTTGATCCGCAAATATGAGGCAGAGAGAAAGAATGGAGAGGGCTTTTGAATCGTGAAAGCCTCCACCCCCCAGTGACACATCTCCATCGAAGCCACACCTAAACCTTCCCCAACAGACCCACCCACCGTCAACCAAGTATTCAAGCATATGAGGCTGTGGGAACCATTCTCATTCAAACCACCACATTCCACTCCCTGACCCACACAGGTTCATGGCAAGATCGTAATACAAAATGTATTTAGGCCAACTTCAAAAGCTCCCACTGTCTTTCACAGTCCCAATACTGTTTAAAAGTCCGAAGTCTCTTCTGATACTCAAGACAATCTCTTAACTCTGAGCATCTATAAAATAGAAACCAAAAAAAGGAAATTATGTACTTCCAACATACAATGGCACAGAATATAATAATACATTACCATTCCAAAAGGAAGTAGTGGGACCATAGTGAGGAGATACTGGACTAAAGAAGCCTGAAACAGGACAAACTTCACATCTTGGAGTTCCACATCTGATGTCAAATATCCTAGATGTCTCTACCCTTTCAGTTTTGCTGAATGCAACACACACATCTGCATTAGGTTGGTTTCACTCCCTGTATGCTGCTCTTTCTGGCAGACATCCAACAGCTCTGGCATCTCCATCATTCTGGGGTCACTAATACAACCCAGGGGGCGTTACTTTTACTGCTTCAATCAGTGACTTCTCAGGATCTCCATGCAGGAACTCACCTGTCATATGCCTGGTCTTAGCAGTTTTCCTCAACTGTGGAGAAAGATTCCACAAGCCCTTACCCCTGTTTCCCTCATGACTCTAAAGCCAGAACCACATGGCTGATATTGCCAATTTAGTTGCCTGCTTGGGCTGGAGCCTGGCTTCCTTCCATGGATTGCATTTGCATAAGCTTCCCTTTGTAGCTGCCTTTTAGAACACCCCAACTGTCATGATAGAACCCTCATCCAGTGACTGATGGAAGCAGATACAGAGATCCACAGCCAAGCCCCAGGTGGAGCTCCAGGAGTCCAATCAATGAGAAATAGGAGGGATCATATGAGCAAGAGATACCAAGACCATGACTGGAAAAAGTACAGAGCCAACTAGCCAAACTAGTGGAAACACATGAACTGTGAACCAATAGCTGAGGAATCCCCATGGAACTGGACTAGGCCCTCTGGATAAGTGAGACAGTTGTTTAGCTTGAACTGTTTAGGGGGTCCCCAGGCAGTGAGAGGGGGACCTGTCCTTAGTGCATGAGCCGGCTTTTTGGAACCTAGTGCCTATGGTGAGACACTTTGCTCAGCCTTGGTGTAGGGAGGAGGGGATTAGACCTGCCTCAACTGAATGTACCAGGCTCTGCTGACTCCCCAGGGGAGACCTTGCCTTGAAGGAGGTGGGAATGGGGAGGTGGGAGGAGGGAGGACAGGGGAATCCGTGGTTGATATGTAAAATGAATAGGAAAATCTCTTAATAAAAAGAAAAAAAAAAGGAATTATTCTAAATGTAATTCTGATTGAAACCGGGGGAAAAAAAAGAAGTGGGAAAACCTCCTTCAGTCTTTTCCTTTCACAGGCTGCAGGATGAACTGTGTGGGGGTCTTGCTCATTTCACATGAGGCCTCCTATCTTTTCCAACATAAGCCTTGACTTGGATGTTAAATTTCCTGGTGCTCTTTTTCTCCTCAAACTTTCCATTTTTGAATTTCTTTTTGTCCCATTTGCTCTTTGTCTTTGCAGACCTGTATAAGAGTGATTACTGATAACCACACAACAGAGTAAATAGGCTGCTTGAAATACCTCTTCCAATGAAATTAATCCATTATTTTTTAGTTTTTAGAACAAGGCCGAAAGAAGCCAGATTCTTTGTCAAAATATCACAAGAATGGTTTCTAGCGAGTTGCTAAGATTGTTCCCCTCTGAAACCCCTTGATCCAGGCCTCCATGGTCCACACATGTCTCTCACTACTACTATCATCCAAGCTCCTACTAGCTTGGCTCATTTAGCGCTACTTACAGAGTTCAAGCACTTTCCTAGTCCAAAGTCCCAAAGCCCACATTCCTCTAAAACACCCTAGTACAGTTAGATCTGTCACAGCAGTACCCAACTCGTGACCAACTTCTGTCTTAGTTACTTTTCTATTGTGGCAGTGGGCATGAGAGATATTTACTCAGGACAACAGAATCCAGAGCCTTCTCCAGAGGTTAAATCTCAGCTTCAGGCTATCACCCCGTATGCACCCATGAAGATTTTTCTAAATAATACTTCTTGATAACCAAAATAAGACTTCATATTTATATAGAACTAGATCCTTGTTTTGGGTTCTTTTCTCAGAAGTGTAACCTTAGGAAATTATTAACAACACCACAAATGTGCACTTACATATACATGCATATATCCCAGAGTTCTGCAATATGTGTTCAAAATATTTTTAAATTTTCTTATATTTGATTAAATATATATTTCAAAATTAATTTTCCCATTCTTGAGACCCTCGTAATGTTGTTTATTCTGATATTTGGAAATTCATATCAGAGTGGCTTTGGTTGGTATTAAAGAATTGTAGACAGCTGAATATATCTGCCATATTGTCTATCTGATGGTCAAGATGGTGAGTAGTTTACTTGTAGTTCTCTAAAGAATATTAAAGACTGTAGACTTCCCATTTTACTCATTTCAGGTACTTTTTTTTTTCTAAAGTAATAGCTTGCCCTAAAGTTGACAAGTTATGGTAAAATTTTGTTCTGATGCAAATTGAAAGTAACAAGATATTACCTGAAATAATGGAAGCAACATTTGAATCTCAGTAGTACAGACTCTAGGCTTGGGTTCTTTACTAGTGGGAAATACCCTCAGAGGAGGCTATCATTGATCTGTGTATCTGTTATCATGATTGTAGCTAAAGAGTTGGTATATTGAAATCCACTAGTACTGCCTTAACATTACAAAGCACAATCTTTAAGTAAGCAAAATACAATTAGATTGGACCTCTCATTCTCATGTCAATTCAGCATTAGGCTCAAATCTTATCTTAGAATTAGAGTCATGTTTCTTTCAGTCATATTTTGCTACACTGTTTCTGACACTCTTAAATTGTCTTCTTTGTGTATTGTGAAATCTTTGTAAATCTTGGTTTTTGTTTTTTGAAAGTTTGAATAATTTATTTTGTTTGAAGTAATACAAAGTCATAGAACAAAGGGGGAAATACTCTATTTTAATTCCCTTTGGTCAGCTATAGTATATTTATAATTGTGTTTGTTATCTCAAAATTTTTATATTAACATAATTTTATCAGTTCTTTAGGAATTTCACATCATGCACCCCAATCCCACTCATTTTCCAGTTCTTTCATGTCCACCCTCTGCCTTTGTAGCGTCCCTGTCCCCCCTCCAAAAAATAAAACAAAGAACTACTCTTTCAATACTACTATCTTCTACTATCTTTAGCTCTACTTTCAGAGTTCAAGCACTTTCCTAGTCCAAAATCCCAAAGCCCACATTCCTCCAAAACACCCTAGTACAGTTAGATCTGAAAAAGAATTTCAAAAAGAAAAAGAGAACAAACTACTTCACTCCTTCATCTTTCCCACCTCTCTATCACATGTTCATTTGGTGTAGTGACCTTGGGAGCTGTGGTGTGTCACACAACATACCCTCTTGTCCCAACAACTTTACTTGCAAATGTTCATTGCAATGCGTCATTGGTCTAGTTCAAGGCCTCTGGCTTCTGGTACATCATCAATCCTGGACCCTCACTGAAACTTCTTTTGGAAGCCCACTGTTGCCATGATTCATGGAGATCGTGTGGCTATGGTTCTACAAGATCAGCCCCTTCATGAGCTCCAGCAGGTCATAGATGGAGTGTATGATGGGGTGGGCCAACTCAAAGCACTGGATGTGGGCCTAGGTGGTAGCTGGGTTGGTCAGTCCAGGCCTCTACCAGGCCTGCTCCCTTCAGGCAAGGGTCAGGGCCTGCTCTCCCTTGCCCATGCCATCAGGCCAGCTCTCCCATACAGATGGTGAGGGGGTGGAGTCAGCTCTTCCATGTGCAAGCAGGCTCTCCCATTGTTGGGACCAGTGAATGGGGGGTGGGAGGGCAGTTTTCCCAGGGCTGTCTAGGGTCCCAGAGCCAGCTCTCCTGTAGGCAGGGTTTTCTGTGTTCAGGCAGTCAGTTCTGTCCCACCAATAACTACATAGAGAATATTATTAATTATAAATGCTCGGTTGACAGCTTAGACTTGTTACTAACTAGCTCTTACATCTTCAATTAACCCATATTTCTTATCTACACTCCATCACTTAGTGGTACCTTTTTTCAGCATGATATGTTCATCTCCTGGTTTCTCTGCATTTGGCTGGCAACTCTGCCCTCCTTCTTCTCGACTTTCTTTCTGTCCTCAAGTCCCACTTAACCTGCCTAGCTATTGGTCAGTCAGCACTTTATTAACAATGAGCACAACACATCTTCACAGTATACAGAAGGATTATTTCATAGCACTCTCCCATGTCCATGACACTAGGGCAGCTCTCCCACTGAGGTGGTCAGTGAAGAGTAGTCCACTGGGGCCAGCGCTCCCATGGCCCTGGTGGTAACACAGGCCATGGACATCATCACAGACCCTTCTTTGGTAAGGCCACAGACCAAGACATGGTCCTCAGCAGCAGCTCAGGCCTGGATGTCACCATGCCCTCCCATGGCAGTCCAGTCCACTCAAATCAGTATGGCACTCACAGTAATGTGACTATGGGACACCATCATGGCCTCAGATAGCAGCCCAGAGCATGAATATCTGCACAGCCTTGTGTAGCAGCATGAGCCATGGACATCAACATAGACCTCAGCTGTGTTCGGGCCACAGACCCAGCGACAGCACAGATAACAGCACAGGCCTGGACATCACATGACCCCAAGTGATAGTGTAGGGCATCCATATCAGCCTGTTCCTCACCAGCACTTCATCTTCATTTCTGCCTCTCTCCACAGTGCAGGAACCACTCTTCTCCTTCTTCCCCATTTCTCCACCACATACCTGTTCATTGTAATGATGCCCGCCCAGGCTGCTGCTGTCTTCTACCAGCCCAGGCTGCTTGGTGCAAGACAGGTCTTTGTAGATCTTGAATGATCATAACTGCTCAGTAGTTACCTGTGGATTAATTGATTTGCTTATTGATCAGTGCTATAATGTTTTTCACAGATATCATTGTCACCGTCTCTAAATGTCCAATAACATGCAGACATATGCTACTGCTATAAATCCTCAGTACATGTTAACTCTAATAACTATATGCTGACTGTAATAACTCTAATATAACTCTGCAATAACTATATGAAACTGTAACAACTCTAATACAGCTTTATAATAAACATATGAAAACTGTAATAAGCAAAGCAGTTCCCTAAAATCCTTAACAAGTAGAGCAGTGTATTTATTTTACAAATGAATTAAACTGTGAACATACAAGAGGGGGAGCTGGCATGTCAGTGTCACAAGAGTGAACTGTGTGACTAAATTGGGATTGAACTGGCACTGTGGGTCTCATCTCTAATCACTGGATCCAGATAGCATAGCATTCCAGATGTTGTGACCCACAGATAGGCAGATGTCTCTCTTAAAAATATGTCACATAAGTATCTGTTGATATTAATAATGGCCACTGCCACAGAGCACATATACCAATGTAGATGATACCTTTCAATTCTTCACTGTTTTGTCTCCACCAGGATCTCATGGGACCCCAACCTTAGATGAAAATCTACAGACCTCTGAGAGAAAGAGAATTAGTTTATTCCAGAGATGAGTGCCCTAATTATTTATCCAATACCAAGTGGTCAACCATAAAAACATACACCTACAAACAGGACTCAACAGGTGGCCTTTATAAATTTATTTATATAACAATAATAGTTAAAGAATAAGAGGTCATGAAGTTGGGCTGGCATGGGGCATAGCACAGAAGGGATTTGAGGGAGGAAAGGGAGGGAAAAGTGGTGTGACTATGCTTTAATTAAAAAAAAAACCTTTAAAAATGATAAGGAAGAAAAGAAGTAAAGTTCTCTGATCAGTAATCACATTCTTAAACTCAAATTGCTTACTTTATTATGAATCACTTAGAAAATACATTGTGATCATGGGTAGGCAATTTTGACTATTATGTTAAGAAGTTAGATAATGAATATACTATAGCTTTTTCTTTGAGAAAAAGTGACAGTGGCTGTGTAAACAAGACTCACACAGAAAGTGTGACAGAGAATCCATCTCTCTTTCCCATCAATGACATCTCTGATGCCTGCAGTAAAACTGTTTGGCTGTCTGGCTTGAGGCTGGTTGGTAGAACGTTTTCAAGGACATTTAAGTAGCTATGCAATTGGTTAGTCATTATTACTTTCCCAAATTCTCAAGGTATCTTCCATTTACCCTTAGTAGGGAATAAAATGGGCCAAGTCAATAGAAGTTTCATTTCAAAGTAACACGTGTCACTTACCTCAAGACTGAATGAATTTAAAGTGAGTAAAATTGAATAGCTGGGTACATGCCTGTAATCTCAACACTCAGGTAACTGAAGCAGGAATATCCTGAGTTTGAGGCCAGCCTGGGCTACATAAGGAAACCCCATTTCAGGAACCAAATCGACTAACCAAACAACCAGCCAATTGGGTTTTGTTTATTTAGTTGGTGAAATTGTCATTGTAGTTTGTTCTCATTTTGATTGGGTTCTTTTTCTGCCCCACTTGTTGAAACTGATTGATATTGCCGGCAATTTGCTTCCTTAATTTCTTTTTTTCCCACCTTTATGCTTTGAATGTTCGTATCTGTGTGCTTTTTAGTACATATATAAACAGTGTTTAGAGAAATTAAGAGTGTGTTTTTGTTGTTATTTGCTAACCTGAAACACCATAAGCAGCCAAAGGTGACCTTAGACTCGTGATCTCTCTGCTTTCACTTCACGAAGTGATGAGATTACAGGCATCTGCCACCAGATCCAGCTGGGTAAGGATTTTGTAAGTGGCATTTCTTCTTCTTCTTCTTCTTCTTCTTCTTCTTCTTCTTCTTCTTCTTCTTCTTCTTCTTCTTCTTCTTCTCCTCCTCCTCCTCCTCCTCCTCCTCCTCCTCCTCCTCCTCCTCCTCCTCCTTCTCCTTTTCCTCCTCCTCCTCTTCCTCCTCCTCTTCCTTCTCCTCTTCCTCCTCCTCCTCTTCCTCCTCCTCCTCTTCCCCCTCCCTCTACTTTCTGTTTTATCCAGTTGCAGATGTGCTGAAGAAACATGCTCAGTGTTAATAGTTTGGTTTTCTTTTTTTTAAAGCAACACTCACTTAAGGTTGTTTTCTTTTAGAAGACAAAATGGAAAAAAAATTAGCTGCTTAGAAAATGTCTCAACTGCAGATCCTTTTTGTTGATAAATGCTTACACATCAAAGCTTACTTCTTTGGACATTTTTGTTTTTTTTTTTCATTTCATTTCTCTTTATTAAGAAATTTTCTACTCACTCTACATACCACCCCCTCCTCCCTCCTCCCACCCTCCAGCCCTCCCTCCCAAGCCACCCCATATTCCCACATCCCCCAAATAAAGGTCTCCCATGGGGAGTCAGTAGAGCCTGGCACACTGAGCCTAGGCAGGTCCAAACCCCTCCCCACTGCATCAAGGCTGTCCAAGGCATCACACCACAGGCACCGGGCTCCCAAAAGCCTGCCCATGCACCAGGGATGGATCCCGATCCCCCTGCCTGAGTGTCCTTCTTATTTAGCCGAAATGATGTAGGAGTTGAAACTCATCACAACTCATCCTAACAGAAAACCCTCACTGGCTCTGATGTCCTGTGTTCCTGTCTCCATTCTCAAAATCTACTACCCTGTGCTTTCACTGAAAGTGTGTAAGTTAACAAGCATATATGATTTTTTTATGTAATAAAAGCAAAAGAAAGCTAAATACATACAAAACATAACTTGAACAGGTATATATTATTGTGAATTATTTTTATATAAAATTTACAATTTTATTAAAATTTGGGATGGATCTCAGCCACATTATCTGATATGAAATTTAAAAATTCTATAATCAGAAGGATTAAAAACATTTATGGATTTTGGTTTTTTTTTTTTTTTTTTTTTTGGTTTTTTGAGACAGGGTTTCTCTGTGTAGCTTTGCGCCTTTCCTGGATCTCACTCTGTAGACCAGGCTGGCCTCGAACTCACAGAGATCCGCCTGGCTCTGCCTCCCGAGTGCTGGGATTAAAGGCGTGCGCCACCAACGCCCGGCCACATTTATGGATTTTAAAAGATACTTTTTGATTTGTGTGTTTCTTCATTGTCAAGGCAGTGTATGAAATGACTACAGTGGTACATTTGTCAGTCCACATAATGGCAGATACAATTTATATCCTTCCTTAGCCACAACACAAAATTTTCTAGTTTGAAAGTTGCCAATTAATGGCAAGGTCTCACTTACAGAGTAATTCAGAGTCTCATAAATCCCTAGCTCTTCCAAGACAACATTGAGTAGAAAGAAACTACAAACTTGAGTCTTCAACTGTGTTCTGAGAGCCAGACCAGAGCAAAAAGCTTACTTCTCTCTGGAGGGTACACTGATTCAGGGAAGTGTTCCCATGAACAGATATTTGCACTGGATGAGATCATCATTGCTGCTTCAGAAGAAACGAGGGATTTAGCACCTGATTTGAACATCCAGTGCTGTGAAGACGCCATCTCTCTATGCACTAAGAAGAAATGTACAATCTTCTGAACTTTGAAGAAAAGTCTAGGAGAACTTGTGAATATATATATATATATATATATATATATGCAATTTTATTTCAAAATAAAGCTATATCACTAGAATGACAGGGTAAGTCAGTCACTCTATCAATAAGGATTTGTACTAAATATCTTATGACAAACATTAATGAAGTCTCTTGAATTTAACACAAATGTAATTTTGTGACTATTTACATCACTTTTGAACATAAGCTGACAATGTTTAACTTCTGCAGAAAATTGATGTCTCCTCTCAATCAATGCACAAGTTCACAGTAAAGGACCTAAAAGAGAAGCAGATATAAGGTCCTAGGTATGAAACAGGTAGCACTTCAGAAAAAGTTTATTTGGGATTTTCAGGATTAAGAATGTTGGAGGTTTTTATATGGAGGAAAACCAGGAATTCTTTTTTTCTTTCTAGGTCTGTCTCAAACTATAAATAGCCAATTTTCTTTAAAAAAAACATATTTCTGGGGATTTTGGATAGTTGTATGATGATTGCTGGATTATAGAAATGAAGATATCAATATATCCAATCTCAGTGGCTGTCATGGTGAGTTTTTCAAAATAAATATAACTACTTATATTGCTGTATCTATTTGTATTGAAATGGTTTGAAAGAATAGCTCAGTGTACAAAGAATTTAGTCACCAAAGTAAAAGAATATAGTGGTTTCTAGACATGAGGGATATGGGCAGAGTAGTGAAAGTGTGGACAATAGTGCTTATGTTTGTGTCTCTCTGCTTCAGACTGACACTATTATTCTCCATTCATTGATGTGGAGGCTCATTTACACTTTGTCAGTTGACCCCACCATGATTTTCTAAAAGGGGACCTAGAGAAAAATCTAAAAGACTCAAATACCGGCTGGTTGCAGTTTGTAGGTCCCCATGCTATATTAATTTGTCTGATCACCCTTCATTCTCATGGAACCGAGTCTTAGTCATGTAGGATTTCTCCTTCATAGTCTTTAACATCACTTCTAAGTAGTAGTGCTCCCAGGGCAGTTGAGTTCCAACTGCTTGAGCTGTCCTCTAAGCCTACATCACTGTGTTTCCCCGCAAAATGTGTCCATGTTTTGCCTTTTAAATCACTAACACCCAGTTAAGAAGTTTAAACACCCTTATGTTTTTGTTTCAACTACTCCTGCAAATAAAAACAATAAATGAAAAAAAGTTTGTAATGATTTTTTCTGTTAAAGTAAGTGGTGTAGATTCAGCTACACAAATAAACTTGGTAGTGATTCAGAATAAAGAAATGTTTGACATCAGTCAAGTTTCCTTAAAGAAGAAATTGGAGCTAATGGGCAAAACGTGAGGGAAAGAGGAAATGGTGTGTGGGAAGATAATCAGAGAGATAAGAGCCAAGGGAGCAGAGGAAGGAACCTCCTGTGGCAGACTCTTTTATAGGCCTAAGAATAAAAATCACCTTCTGGAGCTCTGCATTCTACTACAAGGAGGTTTGGAGAATGAGCTTCTGGGCTTCTTAAACCTCTGTTTGGTGGTCCTCATTCCATGTGTAGTTCTGGGTTGGGAGCATCAGATTGTCACTGAGAAGGAAAACAGGCTGTAAGGAAGATCTGACCACCTATTGGGCATCTGAGGGTAGAGACAAGGTCTAAGTTGTTTAGGGCCAGGTTTTCTTGGAAAATTGTTGCAAAACAGATGATATCTTTCTTTGCCAAGATCCATGTGTTTAGCATTTTCTGCTGTGGGAAGAACGAATATTTAGTTGACTCTATCCATTCTAAGAAATGCAAGAGGTAGCAAACTGCCCCTTGTTTTAATGAATAGTCTCACCCCCAGCTTCACTGTTACAGTTGATGGTTTAGTTTCTGATGACACAGGGTAGCACATTTTGACAGGATGGAAAAAGTGCTTGCTTCATATACAGCAACATTCCAAGCGGCAAACTGGGAATAACTATTCCGCCCTTTTGACCAATCATGACTGAGCCCCATCAATGAAACAATGTATTAATTTAGAGTGAAAAGTGAACTAATTGCCATTCTCAGAACTGCTAATGATGTACTTTGCTGTATAATAAAAGGGCAATATAAACAAGAATATAATTTTAATTGACATTGAAAGCAGTGTGATTAAAATTATGATATATTTTCATCTAATATATGATTTTTATGATGTTCTTTTTGAAATGGTTTCATCTCGGAAAGTTAGATTTCTTTTATGTTTGTTTATAGTCAAATCTCTATCTGAAATACTTAAGTGATCTATCACTTTTAATTCCATAGTTTATAACATTGACATTTCCTGTAAAACTTTCATACATGCTATTTCTCTTAATTCTCATAATGGAGTGGCAAGAGGATTATTGATTTTTATTTGCCTAATGATAGACATTTGACTATATAACTCACATGACTCAATCATTTGCACTGTCTACTATAGAGAACTGCCTCTTGGTAATAAATCACAACTTTCCTTGGCATTTGGGAGAATATAGGTAGTGATTTGGAAATGTGAAGCTAGTATAGTAATGACCCCACAGGACACATTAATGTATAAGGTCTGAGGGATAATAAAGGAACTAATCATATTGCATGTCATCCAGTTTTGTAGCAAACCATATGGGTATACTCAAACTCCATGACAGATAAGTAGTGTGGCCTCTAGAAAACATCATACTTTATCATGGAGTAAGGAAACACAATACACATTTTTACAGTTTGCATTGAAATTCAGATGCACTTAAGAATGATTGGATATGATTTTTTTTTTAGAAGATGAAGAGAAATCTCACTGTCTATGTGATCAGAAGAGCCCAAGCAGTCCTTCCTACCTGAGGTGAGCCTCCTCACCCAGGAAGAGCTTACCCAGATCACATAGAATGCCTTCTACCATCATCCTGCCTGTGCCCTTCAAAGGTGAGCTCACAGGGATTTGGGTTTGCAGAAGAGATTTTCTGTGATTAACTTACAAGAGAGATGAACTTTTTTCTGCTGTTATTGTTGTTTATTGCAGTCCTAAGAAAGGAGAAGAAAAGGAGGGGCTGACGCAGGCTAAGTAAGGAAACTTTTTCAGAATATCAATGATATCTGAAGAACACCTTTCAGTTTTACTTGCTTCTATTTCTATAATCCAGTTTTCTCCATTTCCACAAACATTTTGAAGAGACTGCTGCATACACAAAGGCATAAAAAATGTAGGAGAAAGGATCTGTTTACTTTCTCTTTTCTTTTTAATATTTAATTTAATTAATAATTTACTTTTGTGTGTATGTGTGCTCATGCATGCATGCATGTGTGTGCATGCATAAGGGTGGGTGTGTCTGTGTGTGTACAAGTGTGTATGACACATCATAAATGCAGAGGTCAGAGGATAATTTTCAGGAGTTTTCTCCTTTCACCATGTAGTTTCTGAGGATGGAACTCAGGTTATCGGGATTGGTGACAGGTGCTTTTTTTTCTAAATGGGCCATCTCACTTGCTCTCTCTTTTTAATGTCCATCATCTCACCTCTCTCTCACTTAGTGTCCATGATCTCACCCCTCTCTCACTTAGTGTTCATGAGGCAGTTTCTAGAAGTACTCATCTCTGTATACATCATTAATTAAGAGATGATTTGGGGAACATGAATACACTGGCATTAAGACGTCTTTAGGAATCCACATGAAATTCTGTAGATAGGAAAGATAATCTTGTTTTATTCTTACCTAGGTATTAAAAACAAAAGGCATATGCCATACTGCTAGAGACAGAAATTTATCCACCATGGTGATTCCTCAAAAAAAAAAAATCATACAGTTATCATATCATCCCTCTCTACCACTCCTGACTGTACACTGGAAGAAATGTAAATGAGCATACCACAAGCATTTGCTTATGATGTTTACTGCCATACTGTTCAAAATGAGCAAGTTATGAAATCAGCCTAGGTGCCTGGCAATGTGTGAATGGAAAAGCACATGAGGTCTGTATATACAACTGAGTATTATTCAGCTATGAAGAAAAATGAAATGATGACATTTGCAAGAATATTGATTGAAATAGAGATCATTATGTTAAGTGAAATGAGCCAAACTCAAAAAGCAAAGCATACTAAGGGATTTTGGAAGCAAGAGAAATAATCATCCCCAGGGATAAGTTGGTTATCTAATGCCAAGTAGCCAACTCTGAAATCATATACATACAAGCAGCACCAAGGAACTGAGAAGATTGTATTTACATATCTAAGCATATAATGTAACACACCATAAATATTCATATATATATTACAATTGTGGTAGCTTGAATGTAATTGGCCTCCATAATCTCATAGGGAGTGGTCCTATTAGGAGGTGTGGCTTTGTTTGAGTGGGTATGGCCTTGTTGGAGGAGTATGTCACTGTGGCAGCAGGTTTTGAGATTTCTTTTTATCAGGATACTGCCCAGTATCTCAGTTGATTCGTGTTGCCTGCAAGATGTAGGACTCTTAGCTACTCCTCCAGTACCATGTCTGCCTGCATGGCACCATGCTCCCCATCATGATGATAATGAACTGCACCTCTGAAACTGTAAGCAAGCCAGTCAGCAGCTCCTGTCTATGACCTCTGCATCAGCTCCTGCCTTGAAGATCCTGCCATTTGCGTTTCTGTCCTGACTTCCTTCAGTGATGAATAGCAATTTGGAAGTGTAAGCCAAATAAACCCTTCCCTCCCCAACTTTGCCTTTTAGTCATGGTGTTTCCTCATGGCAATAGAAACCCTAACTGAGACAGAAGTTGGTACTAGGGTCTGGAGTATTCTGGAGTATTGCTGAATGACCTGTTCATTTTTGGGGGGTGGGGTAGGGGGAGGAATTTGGACTTTGGTACTTTGGCTTTGGAAAGCAGTGGAATGCTTTAAGCACTGCTTAATGGGCCATATTAGTAGGAGCATAGAAGGCAGTGGTACTGAATATGATTTGATGAACTGTGGGATCAAGATGTTTCAGAGGAGAAGAATTTTAGTATGTCACCTAGAAATTGTTCTTGTGATATTTTGGTGAAGAAAGTGGCTGCTTTTGTCCTTGTCCTGCCTGAGGCTAAAGTGAAGAATTTTGGATTGATTCTATTGACAGAGAAATCTCAAAACAACCTAGGATAGGACTCTGTTGTGTGGTTATGAGTGGTAATTCTAATGAAGATTTATAATGAAAAGGAGCAAGCTAAGCAGGGTAAATTACAAAATGTAAAATTTAAGGAGAAAAGGAACTCCAAGAAGTAGAATGGAACTAAATCTTGTGTTCAAGGAGATAAACAGATTGAAAAATGGAATAAAGGGAGTGGTGACCTGCTGGGATGCTCTGCTGGTAGGAGGTTGTAGTCTACCATGTCCTGTTAGCTCTCTCTGAGCTTGGCAACATGGGCAAACTCCCTCCGCCTGGCAGAAGGTGCCCTGTTCTTTACCTGACCTTCTTTGGAGACTGTCTCCAGGGCCGATGCCTGACTTACCTCTAGTGTGACCCTGGATGTAGTTCCCTGCAGAAGCTTTCCCACTGCTGCCTGTATGGTCATTAGACATTGTGCTAGGAGCATTACAATTGGATCGTGCTTCCACAGATGATAACTAAGACTTGTACTAGAAACTTTATAACAGGAACTTCCTCAGCTATAATAGGTGATTCCTCAGCTACCACTGTTCCTAATCCTATATATCCCTATACTCTGGAATAAAGCTGAGCTGACTCACTGAAGTTATATCCCAGAGGGCTATCATCATGGTACTCACAGGTTGGACAAGGTCCTGCCTCCTGCTTCATCTCCCTTTGCTCCTGTGACCTGGTAGTCAATGGATTCTGGGGGAGGAGGTGACCTGCAGTGACCTCAGGGGAGGAGGGGACCCACAGTGACCTCCCACCTAGCTAAGTTTCCAACTTGTGAATGAATGAAAAGCTTAGAGCAGAGTGTGATGCTGCATGCCTTTAATACCAGCACTGGGAAGGCAGAGACTGGCAGATCTCTAAGTTTGAGGACTCCCTGGTCTGCAGGACAGCCAAGCTTAGGCAGTAAAAGACAGAAAGCTGGTAATGTGATTGAACAAGGAGGCCATGTTCCAACCACAGCAAGCAGCAGAACTTCGCAGGTTTGGCCACGTGGTTCTGGGTTTGGAGTTAGGGGTAGAAGAAAGGAGTTATGGAATTTACTCCTGAAACTAAGGAAAGTTGTTGAGGCCAGGCATGTGTCAGGGGTGTCCCTGAATGGAGGCCTAGAGAAGGCCATTGTGTAAAGCTGTGAAATTGAAGCCTGGATTGTCTTGGAGGACCCAAAATGTTAGAGATGCCAGAGTCATGGGATACCTGCTGAGGAAAGCTGCTAACAGGGACTAGAACCAGCTCAAGAAGAAATATGTTGCAGTCAAGAAAACTGAACAGAGTTGGAGATCTGAAGAGCATTTTGACATCAGACATGAAGATGCAGGGTTTGGAGTTTGCCCAGCTGGTTTTCAGTCTTGCTTTGGTCCAGTATTTCCTTGCTATGCTCCTTTCCCTACATTTTGGAATGGTAATATATATCCTGTGCCATTATATGTTGGAAGTATGTGATCTGCTTTTTGATTTTGATTTTTACAGGTGATTACAGTTAAGAGACTGCATGGATCTCAGAAGAGACTTTGAACTTTGGACTTTTAAACTTTGTTGAGACTGTGACAGACGATGGAGACTTTTGAAGTTGGACTAAATGAATTTTGAATTATGGTAGTTTTACAAGTTTGTGGGGACCAGTGAGTGGAATGTGGTAGTTTGAATGTAATTGACCCCCATAATCTCATAGGGAGTGGTACTATTAGGAGGTGTGGCTTTCTTTGAGTGGGTATGGTTTGTTGGAGGAAGTGTGTCACTGTGGGTGTGGGCTTTGAGGTTTCCTATGCTCAGGATACCACTCAGTATCTCAGTTGACTTCCTGTTGCCTGTAAGATGCAGGACTCTCAGCTACTCCTCCAGAGCCATGTCTGCCTGCACACTACCATGTTCCTTGACATGACGATAATGAACTGAACCTCTGAAACTGTTAGCAAGCAAGTAAGCAGCTCCCTTCCATGGCCTCTGCATCAGCTCCTGCCTCCAGGATCCTGCCCTGTTTGAGTTCCTGTCCTGACTTCCTTCAGTAATGAACAGCAATTCTGAAGTGTAAGCCAAATAAACCCTTTCCTCCTCAATCTGCTTTTTGGTCATGGTGTTTCATCACAGTAATAGAAACCTTAACTGAGACAACACTACATAGATATAAAATATGTATAATATATGATATATACATACATGTATATACATACATATATATATCAATTAAAGAAAAAGAGAGGCCACAGTTTTCAGAAGGAACAAAGGAGAGGTACATGGGAAATATTGGATGGAGGGAAGGTAAGGGGGAATGATGTAATTATATTTTAATTTATAACAAAATTTATAAATAAATTTTAAATAAATAAATTTATAAATAAAAACATTATAAAAATGTTCTAAAAGTCAACTATCACAGGTTTTCTCTCATATGTAGAATTCATAAAAAAGAAATAGACAAAAAAGTAGCAGTGAGACTATGAAACAGGTGGATGATGATTAGGGAAAATAAAGAAGGGAACAAGGAAGGGTAATAGGAGGGCTGACAGACTAAAGAATGTTATGTGTATATGCAAAATGTCACAATGAATTCCTGGCTTTTATAGAATCACTGTGCAGTAATGTCAAAAAAAAAGAGGGAGAAGAGAGAGAGGGTAGCTTCAGCTCTAGTGGCCCAAAGCTCTTCCCATTTTGCAAGTCAATAAATAATATAGTCAATAAATACTTATGAGCAGGAGTAATGTATTGTCTTGAGTAAGGCAGTGCTGTGAGCAGTTTCTACATTAACTTACTTAATTCATGTAAGTAAACAGGTAAAATAGGTGTTCTTTACTATCTTCTGTTTAAAGAAGAGGACTTTGGAACTATGAGATTAGGTAACTTTACAACTTGGTATAACTTCATTATCTTCAGTGGTGTAACCGTTGGTAAGATACCCCTGCTGCTATATTAAAGAGGGTAGTGTGAGGCTAAAGTTTTTCTGTGTTCTGTTTGGTCTGCAACCACTTAGACCCAAGTAAACACACAGAGGCTTATATTAATTAAAACTGTCTGGCCATTAGCTCAGGCTAACTACTCTACTGACAAGCCCTTACACTTATACTCAGCCCATTTCTGTTAACCTGTATGTTGCCACGTGTTCCGTGGCTTTACCTGTATGCCATTACATGCTGCTCCCTGGACGGCAGCCTGGTGTCTCCTGACTCAGCCTTCCTCTTCCCAGAATTCTCCTTCTCTGCTTATCCCACCTATACTTCCTGCCTGGCTACTGGCCAATCAGCGTTTTATTAAACCAGTATACAAAAGTATTATTCCACAGCTTATTCCGCAGCAATAGTGTGGGGTGAATATGATCACAGTATGTTATATACATGAAAATATAATGAATCTGATTATTATGCTAATAATAAAAATCCTTCTGTGGACTTCAGGATTACAAAACCTTCCTCATTCACAGGTTGGGAAAGTCTAACTCTTAACTCATGAAAGCCACCAAGCACCTGTAGTGAAACAGTGTTTGGAGGACATATATTATCAAATTACAGGCACATGGAAAACAATTCGAATTTTTTATAGACTTACTTTAACAAAATAATACAACAAAAGTTTGTCCAATTCTGTGGTAACTAGAAAGTAATTGATTTACCTATTATAAAAAATATTCTTCAGACAATGACAATAAACTCTTAGCTGAAGGACATGTTATCTATCATATCCAGTAAACAATGAACAGTCCCACAGGCAGCTGAGTACTGTAGCTGAACCCAGAAATACCTCAAACATTGGATGATCAGACAAATAACTAAAGGACAGTATTATGAACTTAAAAGAAAAGCTTCCACCGGGTAGTGGTGGTACACGCCTTTAATCACAGCACTTGGGAGGCAGAGGCAGGTGGATCTCTGTGAGTTTGAGGCCAGTCTCGGCTACAGAGTGAGTTCCAGGAAAGGCACCAAAGCTACACAGAGAAACTCTGTCTTGAAAAAACCAAAAAAAAAAAAAGGAAAGCTTTCTTTAGCATTATATGAATGATATTACCAAACTGAAGAGAAGTGGAAAAAACATGAGAAACTAATAAAAATTACATGGACTACAAATACAATATTTAAAGTGAAAATTATTTTTGCATATTAAATGACAGAATGGGGGTGAAGGAGAACAAAGACTTGCTAGTTACAGTTCTCTGCGGGAACAGAATGGTAGAATGAGTATAGGCTAAAATAGATTTAGTACATTGGCTTATATAACACAGTCTAGATTTCCAGCAATAGCTGCTTTCACACTGGAGAGCCAAGACCTCATAGCTGCTTAGTCCATGAGGCTGGATGTCTCAGCTGTCCCAGTCAGGCACTGAAGGCCAGTAGGGTTACTGGGTAGCTGCTGGTTTTTTGGTCCATGTCAGAAGGCTGAAGAAGCTGGGTTCTGATGTGAGACAAGAAGGAAGCCATCACTGCAACAACTGGTAGTAGCAAGCCAGCTAACAAGGACTTTCTATTTGTTATCCATATCTAAGTAGTCTGTCTGCTGTGGTGGCTACTCCACAACAAGAACATAGTCCCCCTTTTTACTTCCTTTATGTTTTACACACACACACACACACACACACACACACACACACACACACACACGCACGCACGCACACACGCACGCACGCACGCACGCACGCACGTGTGTGTGTGTGTGTGTGTGAGAGAGAGAGAGACAGAGAGAGACAGAGACAGAGAGAGACAGAGAGACAGAGAGAGAGACAGAGACAGAGAGACAGAGAACTAACTGGGAATGGAGAGTGTATTTGATACCTCCAAGACTGCCCTTAGTGAGACACCTCTTCAAACAAAGCCACACTTTCTAATCCTTCCCAAACTATTCCACTAACTGGAAAACATGCATGCAAACTTATTAGCTTATGGAGGCCATTCTCACTCAAACCACCACACTGTGTGACCTTATTTACATCTTCATACTTGTATAGCAAGCACTTTGCCCAATGAGAAATCTCCCTAGTGCCATTTCAACATTTCTATTTTCTATTTTTTCTTTAAAATTTCATTTTCCTTTCTAAATTTCTTACATATGCTGATGACTTTTTTCTTCAGGTCTTGAATTATTTCCTTACTTCATTCATATGCTTGTATTTTGTTGTTTTTGTTTTTGGTTTTTTTTTTTTGTATTCTCGTTGAAGTTACTGATCAGTTTGCAATCGAACATTTGAGTTCTTCATCTGGCATTTCACCCATTTCACTATGTTTGGATTTAGTAACTTCGGAGTTGTGATCCTCTAGAGTAGTCATGTTGCCCTGCCTCTCTGTGTTTCTCATGTTTCTGTGTTGTGATTCGTGCATCTGTTGGGATAGATATCTCTTCTAGTTTTGTTTGGGAGTTTTCTTAGTGAGCAGCTCTCCCTTCATAACTCAGCCTCCAGTGTCATTCAGAAAGGAGGAAATAAATTACCGTAATAGCAACAACACTGAACCAAGCCAGAAGAAAAATATGCTTTAAATCAAGTAAAGCCAATAACCATAGAAAAGGAATTGGCAAAAATAACATACAGCTAGCTACAAAGTTAAAAATTACTTAGTGTAAAAGTAGAAGTCATAATTGACAAATAAGGGCAGGAAATGGGGAAAAGAAAAGATGAATCTAGCTTTAAAAACAGAACACAGGAGAGTAGCGCTAGGAAGAGGGAGTAAAAAGGGTAAGAGATTAAAAAACTGAACAATAAAGGAAAAGTTGCACTAATAAACTATAAGATAAAAATCTATTGACTTCTTATAAAAATAAAATAAGCATATGATAAAAGAAGAAAACACGTAGGTCAAAAAACAAAACGAAACAAAACACAAAAGCAATATACATGAACACCTTTCTGAATCCTTAGATGTTGGAACCTGACAGGTGAAAGGCATTTGAAGCTGAAGATGCTTCTGTTTCTTCCAGTTCAGGTTGGTGCTGAGTCCGGAGTGGCTACAGGCTGGGTGCTTGACAGAGCTGCAGCGGCTTTCATGGTTTTCCCTCTTTGGGTACCAGGATCTTTTAGCTTCACAGCTTATGGATTTGTCAGGCTTTTGTAAAATTTTAGAACTCCCCTATTTGTACCTTAGGGTGGCTAATGTCTCAGCCAATATGTGTCTTCTGGGTGTGTGTTGGGGGAAGCAATTGGAGCTCTGAGATCTGTTATTGGAAGATCCATCTCTGTGCGTTATGATCCTGTTTAGTATTACATCCTGTGTGGGAAAAGGATGCTATGCAGGTTGTCCACAAGAGCTGACTTAGTCCGATTAGTGGAAAACTCTACAGCAGAGAGCAAGCTGTGAACTTCAAGTTGTAGTCTGACTTCTGTGTTAGGGCTATTGGTTTCTGAAGCTATTCTACTTAGCGCTCTCCAACCACACAGCAGTGTTAGCCAGGAAGTTAGAGCTGTGCTCCTCACCAAAGAGGGCAGGACCTCTGGCTACTGAGCCCTTCAGTGCCTACCTTTCAGATTTCCTGGTTGCCCAGTGCATCCGTGTCTATCCCTTTCCCAGATCCAAACCTGCATGATGTACCTATCCACGACCTAGGGAGATGTGTTATAGGATGGCTCTTGGATTCCCAACTTGTAATTATTCCTTACTATTAGGCTGCACAGAACCTCAATCTTTTTTTTTTTTTGGTAGACCAGGCTGGCCTCGAACTCACAGAGATCCACCTGGCTCTGCCTCCAAGTGCTGGAATTAAAGGCGTGCACCACCACCTCCTGGCCAGAACTGAAGCTCAATCTTAAACAATAGTTTCCCTCTCAAGATGGTGTTGATTCCTATCCCAGCCCTCTTTTAGAGTTCAGACTTGTCATGCTGGAGTTGCTGTTTTATTAGAATTCTCAGTAATTTAAAACTTACAATAACTGTGGACTTGTTCTATAAACAGGAGGATTGCTGGCTGTTTCATCTGGGATGCTTGGCTTTCTGCTTGGATGACGATCCTGTTTCCCTTTCCCATGCAAGAGACTCATGACCCTGGGGTCGTGTGCTCCATCCTTTCCCCTGGGTTGCCCTGTTTTCCCATGCTCTTCAGCAGGCTTATCATCTCCTTTGTGATTTTTTTTTCTCATTGGAAAACACTGTATTCCTTGTTTTCCTGATTCTTCAAATTAATTATGTTAATTAAGGTAACTTTTAATTCACCATCTTTACAACCAGAGTTTAAACTGTGATTTTTAAATATATTTTGCTATATTCATAGATTGGTGCCAACCCCAATTGTCATTAGAGAGGCTTCACCCAGGAACTGATGGAAACAGATGCAGAGACCCACAGGCAAACACTAGGCAGAGCTCGGGGAATCCTGTGAAAGAGGAGGAAGAATTGCGAGAGCCAGGGAGGTCTAATACACCACAAGAAAAACCACAGAATCAACTAACCTGGCCTCATAGGGGCTCATAGAGACTGAACTGCCAACCAGAGAGCTTGCATGGGACTGACCTAGGCCCTCTACACACATGTTACAGTTGTGTAGCTTGGCCTTCTTGTGGGACTCCTACCAGTGGGAGCGGGGGCTGTCTCTGACTCTGCTGCCTGCTTTGGGGACCCTTTCCTCCTACTGGGTTGCCTTGTTCAGTCTTAATAGGAGAGGATGTGCCTTGTCTTATCGTAACTTGATATGTCATGGCTGGCTAACATACATGGGATGCTTGCCCTTTTCTGAAGAGAAAGGAGGAGGAGTGGATGAGGGTGGGCAGATGGGGAAAGTTGGAGGGAGGGACTGGGAGAAGAGGAGGGAGGGAGGGGAGACTGTGATCAGGCTGGAAAAAATTTAATTAATAAAAAACAAAACAAAATATTCAAAGATCTAAAGGAAATACATTTTGAAATGAGAGACCTAGGGTGTAGCTCAATGGTAGAGCACATGCCTGAGAGCATATGTGAGCCCCTTGGTTCAATACCTAAAATGATAAAGGAAAATATAAAATGGTATTTTACCAAATAAATAAAAAGAATAAAAAATAAAAAGAATATCAATAAAGTGGTATAAATTTCAAGCTGGATGTTGTTGTTCATACCTATAAATGAAGATTCCAGGAAGAACAAGATGACTGGGAAATTATGGCCAGCTCGGACTACACAGAGAGATGGAGTTAGAGTAGAGACTTCTGCCTTGGGTTGTTCTCTATTGCTGCAATTAAACACTGTGATCAATGGCGACTTGGGAGGAAATGGCTTGTTTGTCTTATACTTCATTTCACAGTCCATCACTGAGGGAAATCAGGGAGGGAATTCATCAGGGAAGGAACCTGGAGGTAGGACCTGAAATGGAATATTGTCCTGTCGAGGAATATTGCTTACCAGCTTACTTCCCAGGCTCATGTACTGTAAACGAATTTCTAAACAGTTTTATTAAATAAGAAACACAGAGCCAAATACAGGGGTGAAAGCTGTAGAGATCAGAGAAATAGGAATAGCCACCAGCTCACCTTAGCTCATCACACCTTAGCTTCCCAAGTGAGAGCTTCTTCCTGTCTAACCTGTGCCTTTATTGCCTTGCTGTTCTGCCTTCTCATTGGCTCTTAGCCCAGCCACCTCACTTCCTCATCACTGCCTGTCTGTACAGAACTCCAGGTCTCTATGGATGGTACTGGGATTAAAGGCTTATGTCACCATGATTGGCTGTGTCCTTGAACACACAGAGACTCTGCCTGCCAGGTGAATGGATTAAGGGTGTGTGCTACCACTGCCTGTCTTTTGTTTATGGCTGGCTATGGCCTCTGATCTCCAGGCAAACTTTATTTATTAACATACAAATAAAATATCACCACATTTCAGCACAAATAAAGTATCATCACAATGTACCTTCTCTTATACCTCACAGGACCACCTGCTCAGTCGGATGGGCCCTCTGACATCAATCATTAATCAAGAAAATGCCCCACAGACTTACCGAGGCTAACGTGATTGTGGCATTTTCTCAGCTAAAGCTTCTTCTTCCCAGATGGCTTCAGCTTGTGTCAAGTTGACAAAAAACTTGACTAACCAGCCCAAGTGGGAATTAACAAAATAATATGAGAAAGAAGCCAGAAGAATATGTGAGAAATAATAGGCTATATTCCCTTATTTTGATGGAAAAATTTATATACAAATCCAAAAAGCTGAATGAGCTCTAGGTAGAATGAACTGAAGAGCTCAACTAGACACATAGTAACCAAGATGCTGGCTGAAACAAACACCTTAGAATATTACAATTTGAGTGAATATGGAAAATTGAATTGACTTGACCTCTAATAAGCAAATAAACTGAATCAATAATTTAAGTGCTTCCCAACAAGCAAAGTTTGATGACATACATCAGTAATCTCAGCACTTGGAAGGCTGAGGAAGAATTGGTATGAGTTCAATGCCAATCTGGTGCATGTAATGAGAACCAGGCCAGTAAAGGCTACATAACAGGACTCTATGTATGTATGTATGTATGTATGTATGTATGTATGTATGTATCTATCCATCTATCTATCTACCATCTACCTATTTATCTATAAAAATAACCTTCTACAAAGTTATTAGCTTCACTGATAAATTTCACTTAACAGTTAAAAAAAATCTGATTCTTTATAAACTGTTCCAAAAAAAGTAAATGAGGTGCCCATGTTCCTCAGTTCATTCTGTTATGACAATGTGGCACTGATATCCAAAGCAGATAATAACAGCACAGGAAAGTAAAACTGTTGCTGTTTTAGTAGTGCGTGGTATCTATTGGAGAGACTCACTATGGGTCAAAGTGCTGAAAATAAGTGATTATGTTTATACTTGACCCCAAACAGGACATCTATATCATCTTTCCCTTTCAACATACACACACACAAGGTTTAGGGAACTTGATTTAAGAGGGGGCTGAAAGGATGTAAGAGCCAGAGGATGGGGAAGAGTGCTCTAAAACAATGCCTTTCAGGACATAACATGGCCAATGTACCCATGAACTCATTGCAACTTTAGTTACCTACACAAGATGCTATTAAGATGGGTCCCATTGGGGCTGGAGAGAAAGCTCAGTGTTTTAGAGCAGCAAGTGCTTTGCAGAGGATCTGGGATCTATGGCAGTTCACATTATAACAGCTTACAACTGTCTGTAACTCCACTTCTTCAGGATCTGACACTTCCTTCTGGCCTCCTTGGGCACTAGGCACTCATGATGTACACATATATACATGCAGGCTAGACACTCATGCACATTAAATAAAAAGAAAGTCAACAAAACATTGATGTCACAACATTTTGCATGGGAATTGGGGCTCATGAGGTCCCCTCCCCCACTGAGGATCTGTGAGCAGTTAATGATTGCTGAGGTAGGGAGTGCCATTCAGCATTGTAGCCAATGATAAGTTGAGTGTTCTGGAAAATAATCTCCCACCCAAGTCCATGCAAGCAACCCCAACTAAATTCAGTGGGAGTGTGCGTATGAAAATAGGAGGGTGCTTGCAGGGAAGGAGGGTTTTATCAGGGGATGGAGAAATGATGGGGTTAAAAATGACCCCAAATTCATTATCTACATTAAGAAATTAACAATGAAAAAGTGGAAAATCAAATGTTCAATAGCAACATGGTAAAATGACCAACACCATTAGTTACTTAAGAAGATGTAGATCACAACCATGTTTCACTTCACACTCAACCAGTTGGCTACAATATAAAAGACAGGCAATTGGATGTGGAGAAATTGAGACATCTTTCAACACTGGTATGTAGTCGGAAGATTTCCTGTGTCCCCGCCTGCCGGTGGTCAGGACAAATCTCTCCCACTCGTGTCCCCCAAGTAAACACACAGAGGCTCATATTAATTATAATTCCATTGCCACAACTCAAGCCTTTGCTGGGTAGCTCCTATACCTTAAATTAGCCCATAACTATTAATCTATGTTCCGTGGCTTTACCTGTGTCTCATTACATGTTGCTCCTTAGGTGGCTTGCTGGCATCTCCCTCCACCTTCTTCCTGTCTCTCCGTTTGAATTTCCTGCCTGCCTCTAAGCTGCCTTGCCATAGGCCAAATGGCTTTATTTATCAACCAGTCAGAACAACACATATTCGCAGCATATAGAAAGACATTCCCCCATCACTGGTAGGAAAAAAAAAAAACTTGTGGAGTAGAAATTCTACTCATATATAAACCAAAAAGTGGTGAAAATATGTAAACACAAGAGTTTGTGTGAGTTCACAGTAGTATTGTTCATGATGGTCAGCAAGCAGAAGAGTCAAATGCTGGGCTGATGAAAGAGAAAATGGAGTGTGGTGTCGCCAACACTAACACATCACTGTGCTATCAGCAGGGATGGGAATACAGATGTTCCAGCATGGATGAACTTGAAAATACTGTGGTCTGTGAAAGAAGTCAGAAACAAAGGGCCCTTCTTGTATTGTTGCATTTACACCCACTATTCAGAATGGGATAAGTGATAGGTAGAGGAAAAAGATAAGTATTTGCATTATGTTGATGAAAAGGAATGACATGCTATACAGTTTCTTTGTGGAGTGATTGCTGGACTAGGAACCACTTTTAGAGGTAGTTTTGATAGTACGAAAATTAGATTTCAAGAAAAAGAAAGCATTTCCCTATCCACAGGTGCATGTGTTGGCCAGAACTTGAAAACAGGTGTCTTATTTATAACTTTTTAAAGATTTGTTTTTATTTTTATGTATATGTGTGCCTGTGTGTGTAGGTGTCCAGTGAGGACAGAAGAGGACATCACATCAGATCTCCTGGAGTGAGACGTACAGGTGGTTGTGAGCTGCCATGCAGGGAACCAAACTCAGGTCTTCTGAAAGAGCAGCAAATGTTTTTAATGCTGTGCCACATATCTGGCCCTCAATACCTTATTTTTTCAGACAAGGTCTCACATTGAATTTGGAACTCTCATTCAGATAAGCTGATTGACTCAAGTTTCAAGGATCCTCTTTTCCTGTGCTAGGAGTAAAGACATGAATTACCACTCCTAGCTTGTTACATGGGTGCTGTGACGGTTGGCATGGGAATATCTCTCCTGGGCTCATGTATTTGAAGGTCTGGTCCCCTGTTTGTGGTGTTGTTTTGGGGATGTTATGGAACCTTTGGGAGGTACGGCCTTGCTGGAGGGAGTGAGTCACTGGAGTTGGTCTTAGGAGATTCATAGCCTCCCTCCATTTTCATATAGCTTTCTCTGCTTCGAGCTTGTGACTAGGATATGATCACCAGTTTTCTGCTCTGGCTGCTATGCCTGCTGCTGCTTGTTGTCATGCTTCCCACCATCATGGACTCTCCCTCTGAAACCACAAAGCCAAATCAACTCTTCCTTCTGTCAATGGCCTTGGTCGTATTTTTTCACAGCAACAAAAAGGTAATTGACAGAGGATCCAAATGCAGGTCTTCATGAACAGAAAACCTTTTGAACTGAGCCAACCCCTGAAAAATAATAGAGTAGAAAACAAAATTATCCTTTTATTTTAACTAACCTCTTGTTATTCCCTGGTTACATTATATTTCTAGTCTCATTATAGTCTATGCTTTACACTTATAAACTACTATAGCAGCTGGGCATGGCGGCACACACCCACAAGTCCAGCATTTTGGAGGTGGAGGGGGGTGGTTTAGGAGTTCAAGACTACACAATTCAAGACTACCACACCTACATGGTGGGTTTGAGGTTGGCCCTTCATTAGGTCCTGTCTCAAAAAAATATTTAAACAGTTACAAACAAGAGATAATTCAAAAGACATTTCAGGTTATTTCATATCAACATGAGTAAATAAGCAGATCTTGAATGTTCATGCATTAGAATATTACTTTATCAACAAAAATGATAAGTTGGTACATACAATATATTGAACAAAATAGCCAGTCACAAAGTGCACATTTTTAATTTAAATTACATTAAGTCTGAGAACAGACAAAATTAGTCTATAGTCCTATAAATAAGAACAGTGATTTCTTATGATAGTAGGATAGGGAGTAGAATGGACTGATTATGCAAAGTATGATGAAGCTTTTGGGGTGGCAATAATATGCCACACTGTGATAGAGAGAAGTTGTGCAAGCCCAAAGGTGGACACATCTGGCAAAATTCATCAAACTGTTCTCTTAAGTCAGTATATTATTATTTATTGTATACATATTTAAATCTATTATAATACTATTATTAATTGCATGCATATTATCCTCAATAAAGTTGGCAAAATTGGAGTTATGTAAAACAAGGCAATCTTTAATTATGTATTTAGCTGAATGCACATTATTTAATGAAAAAAGTTGTTAAATAACAAAAGATATGAAAATAAAGTCCATCTTTAATTACTTCTGAAATTCCCATGACTCTGATTGGCATTAAGATAACCATGAATCCTAAAATTCATCCAGAGATTTGTTTTTGTTCATATTCCTTGCATTATCACTTTGACAAAGAATCCATTGACCTCATTCGCTACATAGAGCGTGGATTATTTTCTGTATATGATATACAAATCCTATACTTCATATAGCATATGATATATGAGATCCTGTACTTCAAAGAATTTATACCCTTGCGGAGGAAACGTGTGAACAGATGAATTTGAACATAATGTTAGAAGAGTTAAAGTTATTAGAATGGGGCAAGGTACTGCGGAGGAGAAAAGTAATCCCATTGGAGAAATTAGAAAAGGCTTGCCAAAGCATCCTGTGATTATGATCTTGAAAATGAATAAGAATTTATTTCTGGTAAAGATGAAATTAAGGTGCAATTGTTGCTCTTTAGAGGACTCGGGTTCAGTTCCCAGCACCTATACCAGGTGGCTCACAACTACCAATTACACCCCGTTCCAGGGCATCTGACATCCTCTTCCAGTCTCTGTGTGTGCCCACATGCGCATGATATACACATATATCAATTTTTTAAAGGAAGAATGGGACACCATAAGGAGCAGTGTATGAGAAACTCTTGGCCATGAAAATCTTTGATGCTTTCAAAAGAAGAAAAGTTTTGGGCCACCTAGAGGACAGGGTATGTGGAAAATGAGGGGAGGTGTAGCTGAGTTTGGAGGATCTTGATAATTAGCTTGTAGTTAGCCAAATCCTTTTTCAGCATTTAAAAGTGCCATTGTGGGCCGGGCGGTGGTGGCGCACGCCTTTAATCCCAGCACTCGGGAGGCAGAGGCAGGCGCAACTTTGTGAGTTCAAGGCCAGCCTGATCTACAAAGGGAGTTCCAGGAAAGGAGCAAAGCTACACAGAGAAACCCTGTCTCAAAAAAAAAAAAAAAAATCAACCAAAAAAAACCAAAAAAACAAAACAAAACAAAAAAAAAAACAACAAAAAAAGTGCCATTGTGGCTCAATTTTACACTGTTTCTCTTATCACTGTGCATTTCAGCTTTCTGGCCTCCATCTCTACCTTTTAGCAGCATTGTGTGTAATTGTCTATGAGAAATTTTTATTTTTACGTATAAGGATAATATAAAATAGAAATTATTATAAAGATATCTGCATAAATGCACTCAAATATTGGCATCTAGTCCTTTCTTCATTTATTTAAAATGGATGACACATCTAAAGATGTGGGAAGTTGGTGTTGCTTACAGGGTAAGCACGCCACTAGGCGATCTACCTGTGAAGGTTATTACAGTGTTCTATATGGAATATGTAAGTTGAGATGACAGGAAAACTTGAAATAGGAGAGCCGAGTTAAAGCTAGACAGCGAGGCGTTGGAATAATTCAGAGGAGACCACACACATACTCCTCTGAGTTTATTAGAGCCAGTGATAACCTTTGGATCATATCCCTCCCAGGGGAGATAAAGAACTCCACCGGCCAAAGCACACTGGAAATACTGACTACACTGTGCACTAACTCCTGGGTTTAGGGGTTGTTTCCTGGGAACAGCTCGAGAGATGGAGTTGAGTAGGAACAGCAGAGACCGGATGTTTCAGGACTTTAAAATGTGGTTTTTTTTTTTTGTTGTTGTTGTTTGGTTGTTTGTTTTTAGTATTCCAAGCACTAGAAAGGCTAAATATTTTGGCTTGCTAATTACTGCATTCAGTGTTTAACTCCGATCTGCCGCTTTCCCTCTTTTCGTGCCTCTGTTGCTCATGTAAACCTCCAAATAACATGCTGGGTGAATTAATGCACCGTTAAACTAAAGCCTTTTCTCTTATTTGGAGCTAAACTGGGTGTTTGAGGGAAGGTGTCCCATCTGATCCCCACCTGAAGCTGGGGACCTCCGTTTAACTGCTGAGGTCTTATTGCCTTGCGTATTGACCGATTTACTGTCAGACAATCCAGTGTTCGCCCAGAAGCCATTTTAGTTTAAGGGTGTGAGGTTTGGAAGGCAGCATTGCTTGATAATGCAATAGAGGGGTAGGCACCCATACCTAGATGTGAAAGGAAATGGTCTGTCCTTTTTACCAGAGACATGTGAAATGGGTGTGCATGATTCAGTGGTGGGACAGAGCAGAGCCTTATGAAATAGCCCACCATTGCCTGTATTCCTGAAAATGACGAGCGAATTTCAGAGTTCCTAAAGCCTGTGCTCTATTTCTGAGGGGGTGGAGGAAAAGTTACTAATTTTATTTGTTTTTTCAGGCCTTTGGTTTATGATGGTGCTGTTACTCATTTATGGTTATTCTGGTTAAGGTTCTTTTGGTAGCAACAATCAGAATGCCATATGAGCTTGTTCAAAAGTTGTAAAATCAAATGTTAGGAGAAAAAGCAGAAGTAAGTGTAGCAGAATCTTAAAAGTTCTTATTAATAAAACAAACCTGGGCCAGGTATTGGAGTGAACACTGGAAGGTCAGAGAGACAGAATAAGACACAGCTACCTCACCTCGCCGGATCCTCAGCTGGTCTTGTTTCCTCAGACTGGAAACCTCTGTGTCCTCATATCTGAATGGCTCTCAGCTGAACCGCTGCTTCTTGAAAGCCTAAATGCTTAACCAGGCCAAATGCTTCTCCAGGCCAAATGCTTCTAGTTTCTGGTCCTCACGCTTTATATACCTTTCTGCTTTCTACCACCACTCCCTGGGATTAAAGGTGTGGGTCACCATGCCTGGCTGTTTCCATTGTGGCCTTGAACTCACAGAGATCCAGAGGGATTTCTGTCTCTGGAGTGCTAGGATTAAAGGCGTGTGCAACCACTGCCTAACCTCTGTTTAATATTGTGGCTGTTCCATCTCTGACCCCAGATAAGTTTATTAAGGTACACAATATTTTGGGGAACACAATACCACCACAAGTAAGCTTTGGGCAAGATGAAAACAGGATGAAAAGGCTGCTCTCTAGCCTTGTTTTTCCAGTGTCACCTAGCACTCGGATCTGCTCTTGTCTATCAACACACTGGCTTCCTGGACTTGCACACAGTCTGAGACCCTTCCTGGACTTGCACACAATCTGAGATTGTTCCCAGACTTGCATACAAACTGAATCCTTTCCATACTTTCACACAATCTGAATCCTGCCTGGACTAGCATAAAATCTCAGCTTCTTCCTTGACTTGTACACAATCTCTAATCGCTGCCATTCCATTTTGTCCTTTTCTGTACCACAGCCTCCATGCTGTACATTTTAGTAACTCAGTCCACTAAGGTTCCATATTTCTGGGAAATAAGTGGCTACACTTATTTATGTTTTGATCAAGATCTTTGTACCTGGTGATGTCATAGCTCCCTCATCCTTATGTGACAAGGTGTCTCTTGAGTGTCTGAGTCTGATTACATGGTTCATTCAGCATGGATGGAAAAGACAACCAATAGTAGGCTTGTCTGACTTGACAGTAGTCACTGATATTAAATTTGGACACTCTCACTTTCACTAGAAAATGCTGAGTTCCTTCTCTCAGCAGCAGTCTAAGCAAGCTGGTAAATTTGGAGGAACAAGTATCAGTGACGTGGGAAAAAAAAAATCTATGCTCTTCAAGGTCTGTCCTGGCCACATCACTTTGGTTTTCCTATAGCAAATTCATTCCGTGCATGGTATATGGCCAGTTTAATTCTTCAGAGTGTTCTGTTTTCAACACCTTTCCACAGGCTAAGAATGCACAGGACCTTCCCATTTTCGTGATTTCAAAAGCTGCGACAACCTAATTCCTTAATTTTCCCTCTCATCTTACTTCAAGCTCACCACCCCCAATCCTACCAGACTCTACCTCTACTTTTCAGAGTTTGTCACCGTAATACCATTTCTTTACTGTTTACCGTGTAGAGCACTCCTAATTAGCAGACTATTTTGCTGAAGAGTTGAGGTCCCATATTGTGTGTAAATGAACATTTGGCTTAAGTTATTTTCTATGAGTTAGATTCAAAGAGAGAAACTTTATTATTTATCATCCCTTCCTTTCCGGTACAGATTCCCCAAGAAGGTATTCTATGTATCACAAGAAATTGGCTATGTGAATGCTATTCTCCAGTGATTCACAGAGCAGGTAAAAATCAGGTAGAGTCTTGTTTCTTTGTGTAGGTACCTTAGCAAAGGGAGCAAATAGCCCACCAGAGAAAAGTTGTCACTTTCACTGATTCATCAACACTTTCCTCAAAATCACATTACCTGAGCCATGTGGGTTTAGTACTTCACACGTGGATGTGTGTGTGTGTGTGTGTGTGTGTGTGTGTGTGTGTGTGTGTGAGAAGCCAGGATGGGGAGCTCTTTGCAACTTCCATACAAATCAGGGGCACTGCCAAGGTCATGCAGAAGGGAATTTCAGGATGCTGAAAAGATGTTCCACCCAATGCCGTCAGCAATAACAGCATTCTACACAGGTTCTCCAGCATCCCAGCCTGCTCTGCTCAAGCCTGGAGCAGCTTTGGGTCCACTGGGAAATGTGTATTATGCCTGGGTTAATTTGCTGATTAATCTCTAGTCAGTGGTTTGTGCTTTCCCCAGATGGCCAATTAAAATGTACAACTGGCAGAACAGTGTCCTGTTGGCAGGCTGCTGAGGGGCTGAAGCTGGAGGCAGTGACAGAAGGTTTGAGTTTCGCCTTGTTTTCCCCTCCCCTTTTCTTTATTTCTCTCTCTTGCTCTTTTTAAAGCTGCTGGATTTATTCGGAGGGAAGTGTAAGCCGGGCTTGTGCGGTAAGTGTGAGATGTGTGGTGTAGTTTACAACGCGGCTGCTATTTACTCTCCAGGACTCTCAGGGCCCCTCCAGTATTCCAGGCATCAACGGTTTTACCCACAGCAAATATAGCTGACAAAATCAGCCAGGGGGCACAACTGATTTAACAGCTTCTGAAATGTAATAGCCTTTTTTTTTTTCCCTCCTCCTGATTTGCAGTCCCCATGGATTGATGGTCTAATATCATTCACTTCCTCACAAATATATAAAACATTTACAGTTGTTTGCGTAAATCAAAGGCAAAATGCTGTGTGCGAAGCTGATAATAAGTAATGTTGTGATATATATAAAAGATAACATGCTTTTACTGCAGTAGCCCCCAAATTAACTGTTACTTTTTGCTTAGCATTCTATACAAATGGCATTGTATACACATCTGAATAAAACATACAACAGGGAATTTAATTAGAGAAATGCAATTTGAAATAATTCTTTATTTTATAGTGAAATATTTACCATGCGTTTCAAATACACACAATTCATCTGAATTGGTAATTCCAAAGGAAATTTTTAATCAAGTTCCACTGATCCTTAAATAAGCCAGGCATGGCAGTGATGTATGGTATCAAGACAGTTTGTTGTTTTCACTAGCTGTTGAGAACAGTTGCCAAAACGAAAGAAAATAAATGTATTCCTCAATGGCAAAAGATTACTTTAAATTGAACGTTGTGTATTGGTGATGAGAAATTAAAGATTCACATGTACAACTCAAATTAAATTGATAGGAGGAGGAAAAGCATTGTGTAAAGTTATCTTTGAATAAAATGGACAGAATTTGCATTCTGCTTTTATGAGCAGAATGTTTTAAAATGTTTCTATAGTAGACAGGAATGAGTTTCCATTAGACTCCCAGAATGGACCTGGAATTCACAGGTGGCCCTCTGTGAGCCATTTACACTATCCTATATACCACAACAAATATGTAATTGTTAAATTTCTTTTTACTGAAATGAAATTTACACATACTTAAGAGGGATAAGTTTCTATTTAGCTAAGTTTCTATTGCTGTGATAAAGACCATGACCAAAAGTAATTTGGAGAAGAAAGGATGTCTTTTGTTTGAGTGTTCTGGTCACAGTCTATCCCTGCAGGAAGCCAAGGCAGGAACTTGATTGAAGATAGAACCTGAAGCAGGAACAATGGAGAAATGATGCTTACTGTTGCACTCTCTGGGATCCTGTTGAGCTAATTTTCTTATCCCTCCATGATCACCTACCTGTGGGGGAACCAGTGGCATGTGCCCTCCTCTGTCCATCATTAATCAAGAAAATGCCCCCACAAACTTGCTTCCAATCTGATAGATATATTTTCTCAGTTGAGGTCCCTTCTTCTCAAATGACTCCAGCTTGGGTCAAGTTGACACACACAAAAAAAATCTAAATAGTATAGAGGCATAGCATATTCCTATGGACAATGAATGACTCTGGTTATACTTTGCTTTTAGCACAGAGTTCTACCTGCATACAGTGAATACTCTAGAACTGCTTAGATGTTACATCAGTTTCTCACAACAATTAGGAAAAATTCAAGGCTTTCTAAGTTGACCTTCAGTAAATGAAAATTCTTAGACCATTATAAAAGTTGTTTCCCCCAGGTGTCTGGCCTGGAGTTGTCCATGTCTAGGAGGCCACAGTGTCACTCCTACATGGCAGGTATTTTTTTTTTTTTTTTTGGTTTTTCGAGACAGAATTTCTCTGTGTAGCTTTGCGCCTTTCCTGGAACTCACTTGGTAGCCCAGGCTGGCCTCGAACTCACAGAGATCCGCCTGCCTCTGCCTCCCGAGTGCTGGGATTAAAGGCGTGCGCCACCAACGCCCGGCCATGGCAGATATTTTTGTATTTACCTTCTTTAATGCCACAGTGTTAACATCATTGTATCTGCTCAAGTATATGCAGAAGTGAATTCAAGTGTGTTTTTCATTGTAGCTGTCCTCTACAGAAACCAGTCAGCTCTATGCTATGAAGCCAGATTTCTACCATGCAGGACTTTAGTTCAGCTTACAAGATGTCAGCCAAAAACGTAAAATGGAAGATTTGGAAACAAGAAAGAGTTGCTGAAGCAATAGTTTTATAGTCATTTTTTTGGTTATATAATCACATGTAATACAAATAGAATACACATTTTCCTTAAAGATAAATAGTTTACCAATTAAATAAAAAACATTATGGAATGAATGGGCTGCATCTAATTAGTTGCATCTAACTCATGGCTGGCAGTCAGACTCATTGGTCAGATGGGATTCAGGGGAGGCTTATTCAATGCCTAACTTGAAAGTATTGCACTGGGAACTGTGTCATGATGAGATAAGCTGCAAGTAGTGATATTAATGTTTATGAAGCACATATTGTATCAAGGAAGCTGTATTATATACTGCAGGGCCTTAGGTGGGGTGCTTGATACTAAGAACCTTAAGATCTATGAATAAAAATTATTGTTAAAACAAAGAAGATGATCACTGCCAAGGACAAACAACCACACGCAGTACTTGCTAGGAAAAGACTGACTTCATCTGCAAGGATTGGAAAAGCTTCTTGGGGTGGCAAGTCCCAAGGAATGTACAGGAATTTGTCAGAGGGAAGAGAGAGAAAAGGGCTTTCCAGAAGGGTTGAATTACATGAGCAAAGGATTACAGGTAGAAAAATATTAATTCTGTTCCAGGAATAGAAACTGATGAAAAGGATGATAAGTGTGTGTGGATATGGGTACAAATTGAGACTGGAAAGGTCAGTTGACAAATTTGGTAAGTTAGAGATGTGAAAATTTGTATTGAGTTTTTGATCAATGCAGAATTCTCAAAGTTGCACAAGGAAGGCTTTCTAGCCATCTCTTGTGTTGAAGCATGAGTGAGAAGTGGGAGTCTGACAGAAGAAAGGGGAGCTGGAACTGTTACAGGAGTCTAACAAGAGGTCCCTGAATAGCCAGGTGACAGGAAAGAGGAAATGAATGAATGAAAAATGAAAGAGAAAGGATGGGGGTCGGGGCTTTTCTTGGCTGGGGCTGAATGAATGGTAAGATCCAGAGATAAAGAAAAGTTACATTTATAGGGGAAGAGATACCACCCTAACTGGATGGAGAAAGTTGTTCCCCATCAACTCACAATCTTACTGCCATGGCCATGCGGATGATTGTAGTGAATTTTTTCTTTCTTGGGTGATGAATATAGATATCTGAAACTCCCCAGTGCATTCCCTGCTCCAGTTTCCATCAGCACTCTGCAGAGGATTTGGGGGCCATGGCTACAAAATGGCCATTAAAAGTGAGCATCTGTCAAGTCTAAGGTCTCCAGGACATTGGTCCAGCACTTAGGCTCTGTCTCTTCTCATTGGTTCAGACCTTTGTTGTCACTTGCCATTGTCATTATTTCTGTTATTGCTACTCACAGAAAGACTATATTGTAAAAATTGAAAAAAACTAAGGTGTATGTCAGATGGCATACTGGATGGGAAGAATCCCTTATAAGGGACATTAAGTCTCCTCAGTTTTGTACTTACCATATTTCCTGTGCTAGTGTGGCATGGGATGAGGCAACTTGAAAAGGTGTGTGTAATAAGGTTTGTGTGTGTGTGTGTGTGTGTGTGTGTGTTTGTGGGTGGGTGCAGACACTCAAACATTAAGACAACATACACTGCTAAATAGTAAGCCTCTCTGTATTAGTCACTCGTACTGTATGATAAAAATGCCCTGACAAGAGAGGGTTAAGGAGGGAAGATTTTGTGTTTGCTTGCAGTTCAAAGGCACAGTCCATCACAGCAGAAAAAGAGCATGTGTCAGGAGCTTAAGGCAGCTGGTAATATTGTAGCCACAGTCAGGAGGCAGAGAAGGGGAAAGAGGGGAAGAGAAAGGAGGAGGGAGAGAAGGAGAGCAAGAGTCAGAGCACGACAGAGACAGAGACAGAGATTGAGACAGACAGACAGACAGACAGACAGACAGACAGACAGACAGACAAAGTGGGGATAACTACTGCTTATCTAGTTTTTTGCTTTGTATTCAGCCCAGGACCCCAAACCATGGCATAGTGTTACCCTCAGTTAAGGTGGGGTCTTCCCACCACAACTAGCCTATCTAGATTCCTTTGCAGGCATGCGCAGAAGCTCATCTGCTAGCTGAGTTGACTGTCATTGTAAACCATCACAGCAGCATAAATAACAAACCAAAACCAAAACCAAAAAACCCCTTTAGTTCCATTTTTCCATATTTTGATGGGCAAATAAGCTAACAATCTGTACTTATGTGATGTAAAAGAATTTATTGTTGATAATGATATAGAAATATCTACAATTTTGTTCTACATTATCTTACCACTTATCCAACCTTATAAATTGAAGGAAATTAAATTTTAGCGGAATGACTATATCCATTACTACCCAAAATGTTCATTTACTAAATGTGCCAAAACTTTATTTCTTACTTTAGATTGTACCTACATTTGGGAAAACTTAAGGGGACATAATCTAGAAAACTATGTGACAGGGTGAGCCCCTTAAGTCTGTTTTCAGAAGCTCCAGCATTTGGCCCCGCAGTCAGGAATGCATTGCCTACAAGCCTCAGACAGCTTTGGGGTTGTTTTGTGCAAACTGCAAGTTGTCAGGTCTCAGACACATGCTACTTTTTGTCAGGTAGAGCAGAATGAACGCAGCAGATCGGTCTAGGGCAGCATGGTTTTGTTTTTCAGTTGAAAGGTCAGATTCAAAATCAGTGTGCAAGCCGCAGTCTTCGCAGGGCTTTCCCAGCGTGAGAGAAATTTAAGTATTCATGATATTGTAATTATACATACCAATCCCTTGTAGCAGACGTAACCTTAAAGGACAGTTGGAAATGTATGTTTTCCATCATTACAAGAAAAAAAAGCCTATCATATTCTAGTTATTTGCTATTAAATTTATATTATACAACTTTAATAAATATTTTAATTTGATCTGATAATTAACTAGCCCTAAAAGGCTGTTCTTTCCTTTCAAGATCTCCTTGTGGGGAGAATAATTTTGAAGACACATTTCTAAGTT
>CABHPH010118361.1:2993-18425 GCA_902168325.1 Peromyscus nudipes
ACTCTTACATTTTAAATTAACCCATATTTCTTATCTACACTCTGCCATGTTTTCTCAGTACAAGTTTATCTCCTTCTCTCTGTGTCTCCTCCTGATTCTGAGAGACTCCTCCTCTTTGTGCTCTTTTTTTCTGTAAGTCCTGCCTAACCTCTCTACCTGTCCAGCTATTGGCCAGTCAGCTTCTTTATTAACCCAGTCACAGTTTTACTGATTCCCACAGTGCAGAGGAGTATTCCACGATTTTCCATCTGTCCTCACTGCCCTGTGTGGGGTGAGCAGTTGTTTGTGAAAAGATAGGATGGCCTGTACTGCTTTCCACCTTATTAAGTTTTGAGGCAGAGTCTCTTACTGAACATAGTGTTTGCAGTTTTGCCTTGGTCAGCTGACTGGCCAGCATGTTCCCAGAATCCTCCTGTCTGTTTTCTGACCACTGGCACCAGGGTTTTAGGTGTGGGCTCCCAGGCCTGGCTTTTGCATGGGGGCTGGGCAGCTGACCTTCATGCGTGCTCAGCAAGTGCTTTACCCACAGCCATCTCCCCAGCTCCCGCGTCATTTTCTTATGATAAACTCTTAAGTAAAATTGCCAGGTTACTCTCATTTTTAAAAGGCCCTTTTCCTAAGTCGTTTATTTTCATGGCGTGGTTTGCTGTGTTGGAAATAGCTGCAATGTTATGAAAGGCCCAATGGTGGCATGTGGGAGAAGTGCCTCAGAGCTGTGCAAAGTTCATAGTCGAAGCCCCTTTCTTCCCTTCAATCTACTTTTCTGTCTCGGCCCAGACACAGTGGTCCCGTGGTGAGTTTCAGTTTTCTTCTCTTCCAACTCTCCATCTCTATAACTTCAGTGAGCCACAAAGTTAGTTTTAGAATGTCGACCGTGGCTCTGGTCGGAAGCTTTGCCCAGAAACCACACAGGTTGCAACATCCACTTTGTCCTCTGACATTAACACCCAGGCAGAATGTTGCTCTTCAGAACATAGAGGAGAAGGGTCCGGAAGACTGCAGCCGAGTAGATGGACACTGGCACCCTGTCCAGTGTAACTCCAATAAACTCATTGCTTCTCCTAGTGTGGCTTTGGTAGAGTTGTGCCTACAGGTTTGTGTTTACAGGTTTGACTAGATCCCAGCTTGGATTCCTGAGGGAGGGTAAACTCCACCAGGGGAGTGGATTCCTCCCAGGAGAAGAGACGCCATCACTTACCTGCCTGTTTGCTGATGTGTGGAGTGGTACGGGGCACTTCCTGCACCATCTGCATCCGGTTTCATGGAGGCTTCAGCAGCCGTCAGTGATGTTTGCCTATGCTGGGCTCTACTGGATCTGAGCCCTGTCATTTATCTTTGTCACTTAGGATTCCTCCATGGGAAAGACGTCTGAGGAACAATCTGGTGTGTTTTTTCTGGAGCAAAGGCAGGGTAAACACTTTGTTCATGTGTTTACTGGTTTGCAGAATAATGAGTTGGTTGCTTAGCGGTCTCCAAAGGCTGCCTCTTTGAGTGTATTCTTTGCTTACACGGATTTTATGATTTGGCTGTGTCAGTGTGCTACAGAACAGCTTCTTTTCTAAAGGCCGTGAGTTGCCTCCTGGGTCTTTTCGTCTTGACTCCTGTGGTCTCTGCATCTTGCTGTGTGATATGACAGTAGTTTCCGGCTTGGATGTCTTGTCTCTGGATCTGAAGCAGTCTCTCTCTCTGAGGAGTCTGTCAGGGGCTCTCCTTGGGCTGGGCTGGCTATTGTCTCTAGTCTTTTTGATTGACAAAGCCAGTGAACATCTATTTAAAAATATGTCACCTGCTTGTGGTGGTATTTCTAACGACATTTTTATGTTAGTGTTTTTTTGTTTGCTTTGTTTTTTAATTTAAGCTGAAAATCTTGATTCCTAATGTGATATGATGTAATTTTACTGTTTTGTAATGTTTGGTCAGGATGGTAACACTAATATAATTTCAAATATAATTCTTATTTTTTTGTGTGTGTTTTTTGCTTGGGACAGTCTCATGTAGGAATGTGCAATCAGGTTAATCAATATGCTTCACATTCTCTAATGCTCTACTCTGTGAAGCTGCTAATTCTATATGTACTTAGGTATTTACTTGATTTTTTTAAATTTGGAGTATATTAAAAAATTAAAAGTTTAATTTGATTTTTCTTTTGAGGTGGGGTTTCTAGTATCCCAGGCTGGTCTTGAACTCCCTCTGTAACTCAAAATGACCTTGAACTGACTCTCCTGCTCCCAAATGCTGGGATTTCAATTGTACACCATCAAGTCAGGTTATGTGGTGCTGGGGATGGGACCTAGGGCTGACCCAGTGCATGCTGGGTAAGCACTCTATAACACTGAGCTAACAGTCTAGCCCTTAATTTGTCTTATAATCATTTAAAATATTAACCTGGCAGCTGGGGAAATGGCTCAGTGGGTAAGAGCACTTGATATGCACCTGTGAGGACCTGAGTTTCAATTGCCGGCACTCACTTAAAAAGCTGGGTGTGGCTCCTCCATTGTCGTGAGGGGCTTGGTGGCTACAGGCTCCATCGAGAGACGTTGTCTCAAAGGCAGAGATAAAGCCGAGCATCTGAAATCTTCCTCTAGCTGCCACGTGTATGCATGGGCATGCACACCTCCCCCAGCTTGATTGATGGGTCAGTTCAACAAAGAGCCTTCTGCAGCCTTTGAGATGGCTCAGTGGTTAAAGACACTTTTTTGCCAAACCTAACGACCTGAGTTTGATTTCTAGAATTCACATAGAGGAAGGAGAGAACCAGCTAGCAAAAGTTATTCTCTGACTTGTACACATGTGCTGTGGCAACACACACAGACACAGACACACACACACACACACAGACACACACAGACACACACAGACACACAGACACACACACAGACACAGACACACTCACACAGGCACACACACAGACACACACAGACACACAGACACAGACACACACACACAGACACACACAGACACACAGACACACACAGACACACACAGACACAGACACACACACACACACTGCTTGGTTTTTGTCAACTAGACATGTCTGAGAGGAGGGAGTCTTAATTGAGAAAATGCCTCCATCAGATTGGCCTATGGTTAAGTCTGTGGAATGATTGATGACTGATGTGGGAGGGCCCAGCTCATGGTGGGCAATGCCACCTCTGGGCAGATGGTCCTGGGTTCTGTAAGAAAGTGGGCTGATTGAGCCATGGGGAGCAAGTCAGTAAGCAGCACTCCTCCATGGCCTCTGCATCAGTTCCTGCCTTGAGTTCCTGCCCTGACTTCCCTTCGTGATAGGCTGTAAGATGAAATAAACCCCCTCCTCCCCAAGGTGCTTTGGTTGTGGTTTTTAGCACAGCAATAGAAACCATAACTAAGACACTTGTTTCCTTTCTCAAGCATAACAGTTTCTGTTGGATAACCTGTTTTAATCTTCCACTAAGAATATAAGCAAATGTGCCTCCCTGCCTGTCTGTCTTTCTGCCTCCCTGTCATCTGCCTGTCCTCTGTGTATTCATATAACTGCTTTCTTCTCTCTGCCTCTCCCTCCATCTCTAACTCTACCTGTGGTGATATATTGTGTACCCTAATAAATTTGCCCGAGGATCAGAGGACAGAGCCAGCCACTAGATTAAACACAGAGGTCAGGCAGTGGTGGCACACACCTTTAATCCCAGCACTTGAGATCTCACGCCTTTAATCCCAGGAAGTGATGGCTGGGCAGAGAAAGGTATATAAGGTGTGAGGAGACAGGAACTAAAGGCTTTTTCAAGCTGGAGCCTTTCCAGTGAGGACTCAGAGGATTTCAGTCAGAGGATTCGTGAAATTGGTGAGGTGAGAGGTGGCTTGTTCCTTTGTCTCTCTGATCTTCAGGCAAATTTTATTAGGGTGCACAATATATCACCACACTACTTCTCTCTCTGCTATCTACATCTGTGTGAGGAAGATGTCAATGTTACTCTCTCCACTTCTGACTGGGAATAGATTCAAGCACCCGGCAGAGCCAAGCTGCCCTCTGTCACCAAGCAGGACTACTTAGGGAAAAGGGCCCCTGGGTGGTAAATTCCACTGGGCTGGAGGAACAGTAATCTATGTGGGAAGACACAGCCTTGTGTAGTGTGGACCCTTGTTTCTGGAAACTCTTCATAACTGTGTGGCATCTATGCCTTGGGTGCCCAGTGGCCCCACACCCACTGTGTCCCCCAGGACTCTGTGGTGAAGACCAGCTGACGTGGACTTCCCACAAGCCCTGGGTCCTGGGCTAACTGGTAGAAAAGGCAACAAGGCTTGTGTTTTGGATCTGTGTTCAGCTGAAGCTAAGATCGTTGGTAGGGGCTGTGATGTTCTCCCCTCCCGAGATAAAAGGTGACACAGGCCGCCTCATAGGCATCCGTTTCTATGGGTTTTGGTAGGGTATGGGGGTGAGAAAGAGTCTCATTCAAAATACCCTATTTTTACTAAAAGTTTACTAAGTTTACCACTAATATTATTAATAGAAAAACATACAGATTGTGAGTTCATACATTTTTTAAAAAATTTTATTTTATGAGGAATAGGGTCCAAAAGCCAGTAAAAGAGTTGGAGACAGCTCCTGCTCTCACTGTTAGGAGTTCTATAAGAGGACCAAGCTACACAATTGTCACGTTTGCAGAGGCCTAGGTCAGTCCAATGCAGGCTCCCTGGTTGTCAGTTCAGTCTCTGTGAGCCCCTGTGAGCCCAGGTTAGTTGATTCTGTGGGTTTTCTTGTGATGTCCTTGACCCATCTGGCACCTACACTACTTCCTCCCTCTCTTCTGGAGGATTCCATAAGATCAGCCTAATGTTTGGCTCTGGGTCTGCACCTGTTTCCATCAGTTACTGGATGAAGCCTCTTTGATGACCACTGGGCTAGGCACCAATCTATGAGTACAGCAGAGTATCCTTAGGCATCATTACATTGACTTTTTTTTTTCTTCAGTCATGTTTGATTCTATCCTAGGTCTCTGGGCCATCCAGCCTCTGGGTCCTGGGATCCCTCATGTTCTCACCCACCCTCAGTCCACCCACAAAATCTCTTCTGTTTCCCCTTTTCAGGGAGATGCAAGTGCCCCCTGCCCCCTTGAGCCCTCTGTGTTACCGAGCCTCTGTGGGTCTGTGGACTGTAGCACGGTTACCCTTTACTTTACAGCTAATATCCACTCATGAGTGAGTACATACCAGTTTGCCCTTCTGGGTCTGGGTTACCTCACTCAGGATGATTTTTTTCTAGTTCCATCCATTTGCCTGTACATTTGTGTTGGAACCTGCCGACGAGTCTCCTGGGTGGAGGTGTGCGGACTGTAGAGACAATGAAGAAGACGGAACAGAGTCGAGAGGTCTGCCAATCAGTGCCGGACAGTCCTGAGTTTATTTCCCTGCCAGCTTATATGCAGTCTTGAAGGACAGACTAAGAACAATGCACAGCACATACATCAACCACTGTCTACCCTGTCCTTGGGTCAAGGAGCAGGCAGTTTCATTTTCTATCTTGAAGTACCTCCACCTGGTGTCAATAGCTGTGTTTAGCTAGATAGTGTGTTCATGGGCTAATCAGGACTTTCTCACAGCCCTGGAGCAAGCAAGCTTGAACTCTATTGACTCAGAATAGACTTCAGACTCAAACTGGGAGACTGAGTCACTTGTGGGCTCCCACACATTTCCTGATGTTATTGTTTTTAACAGCTGACTAATACTCCATTGTGTTTTCTTTACCCATTCTTCGATTGAGGGACATCTAGGTTGTTTCCAGTTTCTGACTATTATGAATAAAGCTGCTGTAGATGAATTTCTAAACGGTCTTATTAAATAAAAAGCCATTTGATTTGCTGTCTCTGTCTAGCTACATTACTTCCTCTTCCTGCCCAGTTCTGTCACTTCCTGTCTGTTTGTACAGACCTCCAGACCTCCTTGGTTAACTAGTGTTGGAATTTAAGGTGTGTGCCACCATGCCTGGCTCTGTTCCCAGTGTGGCCTTGAACTCACAGAGATCCAGACAGATCCCTGCCTGCCAAGTGATAGGATTAAAGGCATGTGCTACCGTTGCCTGACTTCTTTGTTTACTTATAATGGCTTGCCTTTTCCTCTAATCTCCAGGCAAGCTTTATTTATTAAAGCACAAATAAAATATCACCACATTTCAGCACAAATAAAATATCACCACGAGCTGCTATGAATATAGTTGAGCAAGTGTATAATTGAGCATCCTTTGGGTATATGCCCAGGAGTGGTATATCTGGGTCTTGGGGTAGATCAATTGCCAGTTTTCTGAGAACCGCTATATTGATTTTCAAGATGGCTGTACAAGTTTGCACTCCCATCAGCAGTGGAGGAGGGTTCCCCTTACCACATCCTCTCCAGCATGAGCTGTTACTTGTGGTTTTGATCTTAGCCATTCAGACAAGTATAAGATGGAATCTCAAAGTTATTTTGATTTGCATTTCCCTGATAGCTAAGGATGTTTAACAAATCTTTCAGTGTTTCTTAGCCATTTGAGATTCCTTTGTTGAGAATTCTCTGTTTAGATCTGTACCCCATTTTTTAATTGGATTATTTGGTTTTTTGAGGTCTAGTTTCTTGAAATCTTTATATATTTTGGAAACCAGCCCTCTGTCAGATGTGGGGTTGGTGAAGATCTTTTCCCATGCTGTAGGCTGCCATTGTCCTGTTGACGGTGTCCTTTGCCTTACAGAAGCTTTTCAGTTTCAGTTTACTCAATTGTCGATCTCAGTGTCTGTGCTGTTGGTGTTCTATTCAGGAAGTGGTCTCCTGTGCCAGTGTGTTCAAGGCTACTTCCCACCTTCTCTTCTGTCAGCTTCAGTGTAACTGGATTTATGTAGAGGTCTTTGATTCACTTGGAGTGAGTTTTGTGCAAGGCAATAGATATAGATCTAGTTACATTCTTCTACATGCTGACATCCAGTTATGCCAGCACCATTTGTTGAAGACGCTTTCCTTTTCCCATTGTATAATTTTGGCTTTTGTGTCAAAAATCAGGTGAACATAGGTGTGTGGATTTACACTTGGGTCTTTGGTTCAATTCCATTGATCCACCTGTCTGTTTTTATGCCAATACCATGTGTTTTCTTATTACTATAGCTCTGTAGTAGAGCTTGAAATCAGGGATGGTGAAACCTCCGGAAGTCCTCCTATTGTACAGGATTGTGCTGTGGGATGTTCTGTATGACAAATATGTTAATAAATAAAGCACTGATTGGCCGGTAGCCAGACAGGAAGTATAGGCGGGACTAACAAAGAGAAAGATTGAGGGACAGGAAGATGGGGAGAGAGACACTGCCGGCCACCGCCAGGACAAGCAGCATGTAAAGATGCCGGTAAGCCATGAGCCACGTGGCAAGGTATAGATTTATAGAAATGGATTAAAGATATAAGAACAGTTAGCAAGAAGTCTGCCACAGCCATACAGTTTATAAGTAATATAAGCGTCTGAGTGATTATTTTATACGTGGGTTGTGGAACTGCGGGGCTTGGTGGGACCTGGAGAGAAGCTCTCTAGCAACAAAGATTGTTTCATTTATCCTGGGTTTTTTGTTTTTCTATTTGAAGTTGAGTATTGTTCTTTAAGGTCTGTAAAGAATTGTGGTGGGATTTTAATGGGGAGTGCATTAAATCTGCAGAGTACAGGCACTCAGGTGTGATCTACAGAGTGCAGGACTCAAGTGTGATCTACAGAGTGCAGGACTCAGGTGTGATCTACAGAGTGCAGGACTCAGGTGTGATCCAGAGTGTACAGGACTCAAGTGTGATCCAGAGAGTGCAGGATCAGGAGGGATCCAGAGCCTGTTGTTGTGTGTGGGGGAAGGGAAGAAGAAAAGTCAGGAAAATTGTGAGTCTGGGTAATATGGTGAGGACTGTGGCTAGTATGGTGAGGATGGTAAGAACAAGGTGAGCATGTGTCTGGTGCTTGGTGTAGAAGGCTGCCTGTGCCTGCACCTGAGGTAATGGCGGACACCACTTCTTGGCTTCTGGGTCTGTTCCTAACCATGTCTGTAAGTTTTCTCACCTGCCTGAAATGTGAGCAGTGTGCCTCTTTAATTCTAATTCCTTGACTGATTATCCCTTAAAAATAATCCAAGAACTTCGAAAGGAGACACATGCATGGATTCAATATCAGTACTTTCTTTTCAGATGGAATTCGGATCTGCTGTTCAACCCCATGACGTTCCCTATGGGAAACAAACTTCTGGATCACTCTTGATGCCATTTTTCTAGCCAAGAGCTAGTGGGAGCTTGATTGTTCGTGCGTGCGTGCGTGCGTGTGTGTGTGTGTGTGTGTGTGTGTGTTCCTAGTTGCATATAGGTCCAACATCTGCTGTAGTTTCATTATCTGATATGTGTCACTGGTTGTTGCTCGCTGTGGTGAGGCCTCTAAATAAAGAATGTTAGGATGGTGTTCCAATTGTGTGGGTCACCAGGTGTGACTCCTATGCTCTGTTTAGTAAGCTCTGTCAGCTCAAGGTAGGAACTGTGTCTGTGTGGACGTGTGTGCCCCTGCCAGACTCAGATCTGCATGCTCCTCTGGCCTTCAGCTGGTCCATCGAATTTCTGCCACACTTCCTGTTATGTACTTGAGGCTTTGGTTTCCAACTGTGCTGGATTTGAACTCAGCTCAGAATTTCAGCAAATCATTCATCATTTGAAGATTTACCCTTTTCTTTAAAATTCTGAATATATTTTTAATTAAAATATATCACTTTTCTCTTCCCTTCTCCTCCCTCTAGCCCCTCCCATGTCCCCTCCCTCTGATCCCTCTCATAACCCCTTACAAGATAGGTATAGGAAATAGGATTCCATGTGCCCAGGAATTAAGGCCAACAACCGACCAGTGAGACTTTGTGTGAACTGCTGCTTTTGTGAACACACACTGGCTAATTTCAGGTTAAGTGAGATAATAGTACACGTGGGTTTGGGCCAAACTAAGTGCGCAGACATGGCTGATGAGGCTTCTCCCTCCTCCTGCTGGATCGCCGTCCTCTACGAGTTGTTGGGTTGACCTTTCCACCGTGTCTCCCCAGGACTTCGTGTCCACGGTCATCCGACTACTTGACAGTCCATCCGCTGCCATCAGAGCCAAAGCCTTCCTGGTGCTGCTTCACGTCCTGATTCACAACCGGGACATGCTGCTGCTGAGCTGCCAAGCGAGGTACACTGCCTCTCAGAGGGTCTGTCGGGGTGTTGACCAGTGGTTTGTGTGTCCTGTAGACTACTTATTATTGGCCGTTACGTATCTGACATTGAAAACCTTTTCTGAAGTTTGCCAAGAGTTTAATCTATCTCTGGCATCCTCAGCTTCTAAGCCCAGAGAGGACCCTGAGCACAAGGCAGTGTGGTCTCAATCTGGTGGGCTTTGTGCCTTCTGGGGACGGGGGTTTGCCTGGAAGCCTCTAGGCTGAGAAGCCCAAGGCCCCAGTGTGGGGGTGGTTCAAGAGCAGTCCTGGGCTAGTGTCTGTCTGTCACTTTGAGACTTTTTATTTTGTTTGTTCTTTTTAGAAAGGGATGGTTTTGTAGCCCAAGCTAGCCATGAGCTCTTGGTCCTCCTGTCTTAGCCTCCTCAGTACTGGGGTTGCAGGTATGAACCACCTCCCTGGCTTTCTCTCCGTTTCACCCTTCCTATCAAAGGAAGAGCTGTCCCAGGTGTCCCAGAGTTCTGTTTGTGCTTGGCTCCTTCTCACAACATTGCTTCAGTTCCTCAGCCCTGCTCCACTGCGGTCCAGAGAGTCCTGAAAATCTAGTTGATATCTTTTCATTTGGAGCCTGGAGCTCACTGTGTAACCCAGGCTGCCCTAGAGCTCACTGTGTAGCTCAGGCTGCCCTGGAGCTCACTGTGTAGCCCAGGCTGACCTTGAAGTTGTGTTCTTCATGCCTCAACTTCCCCAAGAGGTGGGATTACAGACCTCCTGGAAACCCCGGGGCATGTTCAGTTAGGCCGGGGGGCCCTCCACACCCTCCTGTGAGAGGTTGTTCTGCTCAGAGCAGCGGGGGTGACTTCAGGATGGTGGTGGCAGTTTCATGTGGAGGATCCTGCTCTGTAAACCCTCCCAGGACAGCGCTGGGGCTGGGAGTCTCAGCTGTGGTGCCTAAGCTTCCAGTTGTGTGCAGAGTGTGGCCTGGAGGAGTGGTCTCTACACAGGATGGTGCAATGCAGTGAGCCGGGTGGTCTGGGCAGGTGTGCAGATTGTGCAGTTGATGGCCTGAGTGTGGCACCAGTCCCTGAGGCCATGCAGCTCTAAATGTGGCTCCTCCTGTGTGTATGCTGTGTGATCCAGAGCAGGACTCACGTGGCTGCTGGGCCAGCCTGTGAGGGATGGCACCTCACCTTGTCTTTAAGGAGAGAAGGTTCTCCCTCACCTGTGTGTGTTGCATTTGGTCAGTCACTGAACTGTGGGGACATCAGCAGGCTGAGAGCATCCCTGTGCATGTAGGAAGCCTTTAAGGGTAAAGAACAGGATGACCATGCAGCTCACAGCAAAGCAGCTAATGGAGGAGACAATTCCAGCTGTCACTGTGACTCCCTGAGGGGTTTTATGAACATCAGCAGAACTGAAAAGAGATGGCCTCTGCTGGGATGGCCCTGGTGCTTCGGAAGGCTGTATAAACCATTGAACCAATGGCAAAGACTCAGGAATGCAGGTTACAGCCACCAGAAGACACAAAGCAGGTCCTGGAGACCTCACACACTCAAAGTGCCAGGGATTCTGGGTGGGGCCTGGGACAGATGATTTTTAACTCAGGAAGTTGGAGCAGGCTTCTTCCAGATGCAAGCATTCTCTGTTGGTGCTTGCTTGACCTAGGACAGTGTTAGGAAAGACCAGTGACAAGGAGACTGAGGCAGAGTGGAGATGGTGGCCAGGTGGACTTGTTACCTCGCAGCTGTGCTTTGAATTCTGGGAAGCTGACCAACAGCTCGCTCACCCAGCAGGAAGGAAGCAGCTGAGGGGCTTCACTGTCTACAAGAGAAGAGACAGACTTGAGACAGAATTCTGGGAAGGCTGAAATTGGGGGTACCAGGTACTCCAGCCGCTGTCCCCTATAGAGAGCCCCCGGAGGCTCCTTGTCTCTAGAACTGAGGTGGACAGTTTCAGAGGAATAGCACCCACGGTGGATCTGTGGCTTCCGTGGGCATGGGGACACATGCATACAAACACACAGGTACAAACATAGACACAGGCATACACACACGTGTACACACACAGGACAGAGGTCTCGACCTCTGAGGTGCTGTGGGAGGGGCCTCCTCCCTGGAGCCACTCCCATCCCCTTGTCACCGGAGGGTGATGTCACCTGAGGGTGATGTCACCGGAGGTTGTGATGGACACACCTCTTCCCCGGCTGCTGCCTTCATCTCTCATGGCCTCAGGTCTGTCTTGGTGACTGATATTCCTCTCTACACAGTGTGTCCTTTCTCTCTTTGGTTTAAAGATACTTTCTTCCCATTCAAGTTCAGAATTTTATATAAAATCTTTGGGGAATATTTCTTGAATCTGTGGATTTTTATCTTTTGAGTCAATTTGATTTTCAGCCATGACTTTTTAAAGTACGTTTCCATCCCTCTTGCCCTGGACTCCCCTTGGAGACCGGTGACGTGTGTGTAAGGTCTTAGTTAATTGTCCTGTTGTTACCAGAACCTCTGCTTTTTGTCCCCTCTGGGTTTTCAGCTTTATAATCTCAAATGATCTCGTCTCACATTCCCGGTACAACTTTCAGTTTTCTATGCTGTTGAATTGAGTTCATCTGGTGAAGTTTTTTGCATTTTTCATTTGGTTCATTTTTATGAACTTTTTAAAAATTTAAGACTTTAAATTCTTTCATTGGATTTAAGAGAATTTTCAGTGCTTTTTGGAAATTTTGATTTTTGGCATTTTTTCTAGTGTTGGGGCCAGTGCATGCCCTGACACACACACGGAGTTTGGAGAGCACTCTTTGGAGTTTTTGCCCTCCTCCCACCTTATGAGTCCCGGGGATGGGACCCGGTCATAGCGTGGCAGCAGCCACCTTTGCTTGCTGCTCCCATTATCAAAGCTTTTTTATGGTGTCTGTTGATTACTCTTCCCAGCACGGGACTCATGCTGCTGTTCGCCTGTCCAGCCCGGTGTTGGGTAGTGTTGTGATTCCCAGGGCTTTACCTTGATGGGTGGTATTTGAAGGTGTTCAGGATGTTCTGCTTCCCAGGAGGTCCGAGTCTCTCTTCACGCTGCATTGGTAGGTCTGGGGTGTGGAGGAGGGGGTGCTGGTCTCTGGACCTCTGACACTTTTCTTCTGTGGGAATTAGGTCATTGCCTTGTGAATGGAAGGCTGTTGCCAGTCAGACACTGATCCTGCTGCTTCTGGGGACCCTGAGAGTGGCCCAGCTTTGCTGGGTGGGAAATGGAAGGTCAGCCCATGACTCTTGACTTCCTTGTGCCCAGGAGAACTGGGCCACTGGTGTAGGCTTCATCCTTGCAGGGGGAAGAGGCCCTGCCCACACCTCCCAGCTGGGGACCTGGAGAAGGCACTACAGAGGAAGGCCAACTCCTATTGGCCCAATAGAACCATGGAGGGGGAGGGAGAGGTCCTGTGTGGCATCCCTTTGATCTGTTAGCTATCTTTTTACATGGGCTCAGGAAAGACACGTTGGAACCGTTCTGGGATGCAGGCTTTGGAAGTACTCCGGTAATAGCTGAGGAACGGAGGGAATGAAGGAGACTCATGGCTGCACTGTCTCTTACGTGTGCCACCCCCATCCCCCCCCACCCATGTTCTCCAGGCAGCCCACCTCCTGTCTACTCTCTGGAGTCTAATTAAGCTTGTTTTAATGTTTTAAAATTTATATTACTGTTATGTCCAGCGGTTATTGGTTGTGATAGAGAACTCAGAAAAGCGAGGCCGCTCCATATCAGCAGAGGAGGGAATTAGAAATCACTTTTGGATATTGCACATAGAAATTCTAGTTGCTGCAGCCTTCAGGAACAAGCTGGGAAATGTCTTTGACAGTAAATGCACCGTCACTTTGATTTCGGCAGTTTTACACTTGACATTTGGCCACTATGAACGTGAGTTGTTGAGGTTCCGTGCCCCAGGGTGTCCAGTGGGTGTTGTTACAGAAGCGCTGATGGCTTGGGATCCTGTGAGTAGTCATTGATTGACCTGGGGGCGCTCACTAGGTGCCGATAAGGGAGGAAGGGAAGGGCCGGTTCTGTGTTAAAATTGAACCTATTTTGGTAAAAGAACTCTTGGTGGCAGGACACATCTATTTTCATGTATCTGCATAACACCCTTCAAAAATAGGAGCCGAAGAAAGTTATCAAATTGATTATCTGAGACAGGTGGGGCAGAGGGGTTACTTGCCTCCACTTACTTGTTTTAGGTTTTACACTAAGAGTGTGAAGGGACCCCAGTGGCTCACAGCTCTAAATACTTGCTCCCCAGTTGGTGGGGCTAGTTTGAAGGTTGTGACAGGTGGAACCCACTAGGGATGTCTGTGGGGGGCCTGCTCCCACTTTTTTCCCAGGGTACTCTTGAGGAGTGAGGGATAAAAGATTTAGATAGAAATAGAGAGGGGAGAGAGAGACAGAAACACAGACTACCCTCAGGAGGGCCTAGATCCTTATCCACCAGCCCTTCTGGCTCTTCTAAAGGGCTTTTATAGGAATGCCAAGGGGTGGAGTAAAAGACCTCCCCCTAGCACAGCCAAGTGCAGACCCTCCCAAACACCTGGTAACCACGCACGTGGTCAATCTATCCCCTTATGCAGCCCTGCTGGGTAAAGCAAGCTAAAATCTCACTAGGAAACCTCTGTGGACCTCCACAGGTGGCCCTTGAAGTCCAGTCCTTCCCCTGGTTCTGGTCCAGCTCCCTGTCTCCTGAGAGGGGTGGGGAGCTGGCTGTGGCTTCTGTGGCCATGAACTCTGCCATGCCTTCTCTCCTGTGGCGGACTCACTGCACTCTATGGGATGAGCACAGTCGCTAAGACGGTAAGGTAAGGTTCACTCCTGTAATTAAAAAACAAATCCAAGCGGATAGGGGACGTTAGCAATGTTAGCACCTGCTGTCAGGTAGTCACAAAGAACTAAGGGGGGGCCTTTGAGGGGGCTCAGCAGGTAAAGGCACCTCCGAAGGCTGATGACCAGAGTCCAGTCCCTGGAGCCCACATGGTGGAAGGAGAGAATAGATTTCTGCACGTTGTCCTCTGACTTCTAGACGCGTGCTGTGGCGTGTGTGTGTATCTGTACTCCACACACAAACAAGACAAACAAGACAAACAAGCAAGTGTGATTAAAAACAAACAAACAAACAAACAAACAAACAAAGAAACAAACAAACAAAAAAATCAAAAGGGTTACGGCATCCTCAAGACAGTAAAATTGATTTTTTTTTTCTAGACTTGGGAATTTGACTTGGTGATGTCAATTGTTCTCAGGAAGAGAGTGTCGAGGTGGAGGGTGGCTGGCTTCTGTTTCCTTTGCGGCCCACGGGCTAAGTTGCAGTGTCTGTAAGAGTTGAATAGGAGAGCACACAGCTGAACTGTGTGGTGAGTTTGTCTGGAGCAGCTCCTCCCTTTCCTGGTCCCTGCTGCTCCTCTAGCAGCTGAGTCCCACACGCCATCCTGTTGCCTGTCTGCACTGACCGCACTTCCCACCCTCAGCCTGTGATGACCTTTATGATACTTGGTGGATGTTTTTCCTGCTTCCTGTCATCACCATCGTCTCTCGATGGTCCATAGTTCAGCACATTTTCTGCGATGTCAGCTCTCCCATCCCTCTACCGTGGAGCTGCGCCGTCAGCATCAGATAGAAAGGATGTGACACCTCCCAGACGTCCACCCATTTCTTCAGATGGCTCTGTACTCAGATTGAGTGTGACAAGTGATGAAATGGGACCCTTCAGCATCTCTGGGTGTGACTGGTGCTTCGGGGGATGGATGGTTCTATCAGTTCATGAGGAGGTGTGTGTGAGCTGGATGTGAGCACCTCCTGAGGGATCAGACTTTCTGGAGGCTTTCTTTCCCCTCCCCCATGCATCTCTGTTAATATGGAAATCAGTGGAATAAAAAAAATACCTGCTTTGATCTTAAAAGAAAGATTTTCTTAAAGAAATATTTACTCTGGATAATTGGTTAACCGTGTGGGAAAATTTATTTTCTATGCTTATACAAAAGTTAATTCCAGATGGATTAAAGAATTATATACCCCAAAGAAACCATCAACAGCTGGAAGAGAGTATGTTTAAATCTGGGAGAGAAAAAGAAGCACAGAGGCAAATACTTGGTTTGCCTTTGTATGATCTGGAAACTTCTCCTTCCCTTAAAAACCACAGGTAAAGCACTGGGTGCGCCTGCAGAGGACCCAGTTCAGTTCCCAGCACCCACAAGCACTGGGTGCGCCTGCAGAGGACCCAGTTCAGTTCCCAGTACCCAGAAGCACTGGGTGC
>CABHPH010118365.1:0-10198 GCA_902168325.1 Peromyscus nudipes
AAAAAAACCCATGAGTGGCTCCTTTGTTTACCTTCCTCTATTAAACCAGGACAATTCATTTCTTGAAATATACCTCATACTAATATTCTCCATATGCCATTAACCTAACTGAAGTGATTTACTTAATTTTTCCTTCATACCACATATTTTAACAAATGGACAAAAAGACATATGCATTTCACAGTTGTTTCCACGTTTTCAGTCATCTTTTTCAAGTAGGTCAATTTTCTTTCCTCTTTGAGACAGTGTTTTGCTACACAGTGAAGTCTGGCCTTAAAGTCATGCCCTTCCTGTGTGAGTGTTCCAAGTACGTACTGAGTTTATAGCCACATGCTGTCATGCCTAGCTCTAAGAGGAAAATTTGCTTTCTTTATTGTAGTGTGTGTGTGTGTGTGTATGTGTGTGTGTGTGTGTGTTCCACAGTGAGAGTGGGAAGGCCACAGGACATCTTGCAGGAATCCATTCAATGCTTTATGCTGTAAGTTCCAGGAATCAGATTCAGGTGCTCAGGCTTGGCAGCAAGCACCTTTCCCAGCTGAGCCACCTCCAGGCATTTAGGAGGTTTTACTCTGCTTTCTACAGATTTGAGTCAGTAGGAATTAAGTGTGCAGACTGTCAAACTTCTAGGTCTTTTTCTTTAGACCCTTTCAATGACCTTTGTTTCATTGCTGTTGCCTAGTTCCAAGCTCTCTGTTCAGTCACATTGTTCTCTGAGGTAGGTGACCCTACTCAAACCCATTTATATCACACTGCTTTGAATACTTCACAGTTGCTTGTTCGTGCTCATAGTGGTTAATTTTTTAATGAAAAATGCCTATTCAACAAAAAAGTTATTACAACTAAGTTTTTTTTAATAGTCTAAAAATATGACCTAATTCATGCTTTCTTTTAGTTAGTAGTTCCTAGGCATTTTGGTTATGTCTTGTTGTTTGGCCGTTGTTAATGACAGTATTGCTGATGGTGGCTTTCCACCTGTGTATAATAGCAAGATTTGCTCAGTCATTAATGACCTTAATTTTTGCAACATCTAAGTCTGACATGGAATCTGAGAGACAAGGTTCTTATCTGTAAGTTTTCTAGAACTAATAATCAATTGCAGCTTTCATATTTCTGTTCTTTGCCTAGTATGGTTCCATGTGCTCTGGGGGTTCTGAACAGGTGTTGATAATGACCTGTGTCAGCTCAGGGGAGATAATACAAAAAAACTGGTATAATATTAGTGGTGTGCCCAACTCCATTACTAAGGAAGGCTTTGTTTTAAAGTTCCAACCTCATTGCATACCTGAAGTAACTTTGAAAAAAGTTATCTACCAAACATAAATACTCTTTTGGGATCATAACCAAAGTTTTGTTTTTGTTTTTGTTTTGTTTGTTTTTTTTTAATTAAAAAAAAGCATGTGAACTGAGAATTGAAAAGACCCCCAGTGCCTTTGGAAACAGGATCAACAGATAGCACAGGGTGGCAGAGGGGAATTCTCTTGTTGAACTGCTTAGGCAGGAATATCATTTACCTCAGCTGTGATTGGGACCACTAGCAGGTAAGCACGTTAGTTAACCGAGCAAGTGTGATTGATTCCTATGAATGTTGCTTTAGAAGCACTGGGAAGCAGTGGTGGAGAGATTTTAAAGTCCTGCTGATCACCACCAAGGCTAATGGCAAAAATAAGGCCTGGAGGAGCTTGTGTGACTTCCTGCTGCTGAGCAAAAGGAAACGGGATGAGGCTCCCTTTGTCATTCATAGGGATAATCATGGCTGCAAATATACAGTCGTCACATGCTTTCAGAAGACGTATTTGCTTCATAGAAAGGACGACAATGTGTGATCATTTTAGGAGTATTAATTTTTAAATATTTTGAAATATTCTCATGTCATTGTATTGGAAAACATGTATGTGACCTATAATGTGGAGTATAATGGAGTGGAGTATAATGTGAAAGGTGATAGGAAACCAGCTTCTGAATCTGATATTCAGCTTAAGGAAGAGAAGTTTGGAGTGCCCTAAAGACTAACAATTACGTTGAGTTTTCTCTATTTCAAAATTTTTTCTAGTTAAGTATTGATTATAGTTTATTACATATGTGTGCTGCAAATAATAGGTATTCACATTTCTATCTCTTAGATATACAATAAAAATCCAACTTTCAGTTGTTATGATTTTAGATAGTTCATTTGAAATGTCATCTAATGTGTTCTACTCTTATGAGGAAAACTAGATAATTGGATTGGAATCCATTGTATCCACATGACAGTATGTGGCTATAAACCCAGTACTTACTTGGAACACTCACACAGGAAGGGCATAACTTTAAGGCCAGACTTCACTGTGTAGCAAAACACTGTCTCAAAGAGGAAAGAAAGTTGACCTACTTGAAAAAGATGACTGAAAACATAGAAACAACTGTGAAATGCATATGTCTTTTTGTCCATTTGTTAAAATATGTGGTATGAAGGAAAAATTAAGTAAATCACTTCAGTTAGGTTAATGGCATATGGAGAATATTAGTATGAGGTATATTTCAAGAAATGAATTGTCCTGGTTTAATAGAGGAAGGTAAACAAAGGAGCCACTCATGGGTTTTTTTTTGGGGAGTGGGGGGGGGCATTTACCTGACTTAATCCAGAAATCCTCCAAAGCTGGTGTTTCTACAGCAAGAAACAGTTTAGGAAAGAGCTTAATCTTTGCTGTTTTCTTGAGTCACAGGGCTTAGATTAACTTCTTATGATGTGCATGATGATGATTCAGTGATTGGATCCTCATTCTGCATGGAGAACTAGTGTTGGTCTCCTCAATACCTGCCTATGCTGTGTGTTGTTCTATAGAACACAGGCCCTCTCATCAGCTGCCACAGCTGACCATTGTATACTGGTTTTTGTCTGGATGTTTGTACCCTCTGGGTTGGGTTTCTGATGACTAGATCTTAGAATTAGAAAATATAGAGAAGAGCCAACAATCCCTCAATTAAAATGTAGCATCTATTAGACAAGACACCTACTATGAGTCACAACAAAGTATAAGTTATTGTTTAACATATTAAATTTCAAGTTAAAATCATGTGCACCATCAGTATAATCCTTATATCCATTCATCAAATAGATCACAGACCTCAGTGCTAAGCTTTTAAAGAACAAGGCCCTCTTATTATGTTTAAGAATGACCTTATGGCATCTCTGTCTGTACCAGAATTTGCCCAAAGTCACCAAGTTCCACCATTGCTATGTTTTAGATGTGGATTAAATTGTGTTCTTCCAGTGTGTAAAGAGTCTTATCCTCAGGTGATGCTGTGGTGTGACAGATCAGTAAGAGACAGAACCAAGTAGGCAGTCCACAGGCCTTTTGGGAATGTGCCTTTGAAGACAATTAAGTTAAGTGTCACTTATTTTTTGGTAGTTCTTACAACAGTGTTGATATAAAACCACTGTGCTTGATGAACCCAGGCCCTGTCTCTCTGCTTTTGCTATATGTTTCTTCCTCACTCTGGTGCTGTCATCATGTGTCACTGTCTTCTGTAAGGCCTTTCCCACAGGTTAACCCTATGGTGCCACTCAACGCTGAACTGTGAAACTCTGTAGTTTTAAACTCTAGATAAGTGCCTTCAGACAAGAACTCAGCAGCGGCAGCAGGATCAAATTTATTAGGAAGCCAGAATTAAGAAAAAAAAAGCATGGAATCTATATGAAAATCATGCTAAAATGTGGAAGCATACTGCGTATGCATATGATCATTTAGCAGATTATAGGAACTGAATAAAAGGGATAAGAAAGTAGAACTAACTTTCGTGTTCATTTTCTGCACTCTAACCAAGGATGAATGACAATAGCTGAGTTGATTGTGTGGGAAATCCTGAGTGCTGTCTACAAAGTTTTGTTCATGCTTAAATTTGAAAGAAATTTAGAAATTGCATAAATGATGTGACGCTATCCAAGGGGACTTCTCAAAGGGCAAAAAAAAAATAGTCAATCAGAGCTAACAAATATTTGTGAATAATCATCAATTTCGTCAGTGTCTGGACAGTGAGCGGGATGCAAACAATGGGAGAAGCTCACAAAGATGAAGAGAAATATCTTAACGAAATCATGAATTCTGAAGAGCCACCTCTGTGTGGGAAAAAAAAATCATGAAGATTCCTATTCCTGAGTCTTTGAGTTCTTGACAAATTTTTGAGAACAGTAACTTAAAATAGGAAGAAAAGAATACCTTCTGACCATTCCCTTACTCTTGAAATACAGCATTTCCTAAGAGTTAAAATTTCTTTCATCAAAGTGAATTACACTACAAAGTGTAATTTGTTTCTTTTAGTATCAAAAACAACTTAATCAGCATTTCATGATTAAAATAATGTACTTTATAAATAGAAATAATTAATCCACAGAATGTCCTTTAGTAAACATATTTTTGTCAAATATATTTGATTATGGCATGTTGAAGGTATTCACTGACTGTAACTGGTTGAATGTGAGGCCAATTAGTTGCTTAATAAACAGTGAATATATAGTTGAAGTGTAAGCTTTGGGACCTTCAGAATGTTCATGTTAGCCAATTTCTTATAATGTTTCATTTTTTACTTAAAGTGAGCATGCTTACTAAAATAAAGAATAACAAAATAATACACACCAAGTCTCACTTGGTTGAATATACATATTATCTATATAGTTTAAAAATTCTAATTCACTTTAAGGCATGGTATAATTACATATCCATGCTCTGATACTTTTTAATAACATATTTTATTTTATGTATATGGGCATTTTGCTTGCATGTATGTCTCTGCATAATATACATTCCTGGTGCACACAGAGTTCCTGCAACTGTAATTATGAATGCTTGTTACTTATTATTCTAGCCCCTTGACACATTTTAGTACATGTAAACTGAAAAAAAAGGAACTTTTCACCATCAAATTCATTAGTGTTTTAGCATAAAGTCTTGGTAGCTGACAGGATAAAAGGCGTATTTGTGAATGTCTGTGTGATCTCTCATCAAAACGATTTCTTACTTCTTTCATGTTTGTTCGACCTGTGATCATTTTCTGAAATTTAAACTTTCATTGCTAGATTAATTGACTCACTCTTCTGTTATATTTGAAGGGACTCTAGCAAGCCCAGGCCTGGGAAACCTGGCTTTGGCAGGCCTTATCCTCTTCCCCCATTCCCTCTGCCTCGCTAAAAATGTTAGATTATATTCCTAAAGCTAGCTCCAAGGTCCCTTCCCTTATTTGCCTACTTCCTCCTCCTGAGGTTAACTGCCAAGGTCCAGCTGTCAAAGTATTGGAGTCCAGCAATCAAAAGCCCCTTTGGCTCATCTAATTAGCACACCAAATTACAATTAAATACCTCATTCTAACATGGGGTTTGCCCCTCTACTTTTAAAAATTGCCATTTATGCTATGTGTATCTCCTCTCTATCTAGAGGCAGCCCTTTGTCCCTCTGGGACAAATATCCCTGCCCCCTTTCCCTTCTCCCTCTTCACCTCTCTCCTGTCTTTGTCTCTTATTCCCTGCCTTCAGTCCTTCTGGAGCAAATAAATGTCCTTTGTGTTGAGAACTTGGTCTTGGAGGTCCTGACCACTACTTTTCCTTTCAATATTCATAGAAATCCTATCATTTGGAGAGCTTAGCACTACAAAGGAAAAGCAAACACTAGCTATCACACTAGAAGCTCAGCTTACAATGGTCAAGTGCTTAATTAGTCCCTGGGTATTTTTTCGAGAGGTTTCAAGTGGATTCAAGCCAATGCTTGGCATTGCACAAAGGACTTAGAAATACCTACTCAGATATTCTAATTAGCCTTGACATTGTCAGGAAAGTTTTTCTATAATACTATTTAGAAACAGTCTGGAATATTTTCTAGAATATGTGTAAAACAAACCCATTACCCACATGCAGTTTTATGACACACCTCAATACAAATGTGGAAATCATTAATAAAAGGCCTTTGAGCACTTTTTATATTTTAGTATTCTTAGAGTGTTATTTTTGAACAAATTTCTGTATCCTTTTTTCCCTCTGACCCACAACCACTATAGTGTGGGATTTAATTTGAAATTCATGTATTTCGCTGGGTTTTGTTTTGTTTTATTCAATGTATTAGTTGAAATGGTTCAGTAATCCATGGATCACAAAAGTGTCTTTTGATTTTTCAAGCCTCTACCCATTGTATTGTGATTTCATTGCCTTTCATTTGGAGATGTTGGTTGGTATGAAACCTTTAATATGTGAAATGCCTTGATGCATCCTCACCTTGTAGTTAATTGATGACTATTCAGATATATATTTATGTATCTGTGTGTGAGTATTCAAAATTTTTTATTTTTGCTCATATTGCATATATTATTACTTAGTTGAATTTTTAAAAAAATCTTATCCCATTACTCTGGAGAAGTATAGCAGAGATAACGCAGCTTATTTCAATGTGAATATGTGGTGGAGTACAGCTCACAGGATGTTGGACCAGGAAGCAGAGATAGGTCAGAAGCAGGGACCAGGCTATAATCCTAGAAGGCCAGAATCCAGAAACCTTATTTTCCCATTTAAACTCTCCTCCTTAACATGCTAGAGTTCCCAAAATGTAACAACCTGCTGAGGAACAATCATTAAAAATAGCAACTGTGTGAGACATTTCATACTGCTTTCTAACATGATTTAAATTTGAGAGAATTATTTTTTCAATTTATCTGAAAAAAAAATCATTGCAAATATTTTAGCTTTTTTGTTTTTATTTATTTAAGATTTTTTATTCATTTTATATAACAACCACAGATTCCCCTCTCATCCCTCCTCCTGCTCTTTTGATGAGAATTGCATGCTATCTATAACTCTTTTAGAATAAATGGTCATGGCAGTGAAGCTATATGTTCAGATGTGTGACAATGAGGTCTTTTGATTATATGTGTCCTCTTTCTTTACCAGTATTTAACAGATTCCATTAGAAAAATGTTTTACTTCCTTCATGATGTTTTTCCCTAAATATTTTTATGTCAGTAGTGATTATGAATATTTATTGAGTTCTTTCTAAGTAAGTTCCTAGTTTGTGCATAGAAATATGAAAATGGTGGGGAAAAAAGCCTTAGGGAAAATGGTGTGAGTGTGTATGACAAATACATGATATATACATGCATAGAAATTCAACAGTGATTACCACTGAAGTATACAGTAAATATGTTTTAAAATTAAAAAAAAATAAATTTAAAGGGGCAGGGCTGATGATGAAGTTCAGCAGTAACTTTCTTTGTACACTATAAAAATAATAACATTAAGCAGTAATTAAGGATGTTCAACATCTTTATGGTATGCTTATGCTTACTTTGCCATCAGGGAAATGTAAATCAAAACTACTTTGAGATTTCATCTTATACCTATCAGAGTGGTTAACATCAATCAAACAAGTGACAGCTCATGCTGGCAAGGATGTAGAGCAAGAAGGACACAGGTATTACAGAAACAAGTGTGACAGTTTCTCTGGAAGATAGGAATCCATCTATTCCATCTACCTCAAAATCCACCTATACCACTCGGGCCTACATCCAAAGGATGCTTTCTCCTACCACAGAGACACTTGTTCAACCATGTTCAATGCTGCTCTATTCATAATAGCCAGAAATTTGAAACAACCTAGATGTCCCTCAACAAAAGAATGGGTAAAGATCACAATGGTGTATTAATCAGCCCTTAAAAAATGACTTCATGATATTTGCAGGCACGTGGGTAGATCTAGAAAAGAAAAATCATCCAGAGTGATCTATCCCACACAGGCAAATACGGTATGTATTCACTTATTTGTGGATATTAGATATTAAGACTGTGGTAACCAAGCTACAATCCATAGAATCATAGAAAGAAGGTATAGAGTAAGGAACTAGGCAGTGGTTCTCAACCTGTGGGTTGTGACCACTTTGGAGGTCAAAAGATGCTTTCCCTGGGGTTGTATATCAAATATCCTGCATATCAGATATTTACATACCCATTAATAATAGTAGCAAAATTACAGTTATGAAGCAGAAATGAAAATAATTTTATGGTTTGGGGTCACCACAGCATGAGGAACTGTATTAAAGAGTTACAGCATTAGGACTGTTGATAACCACTGGACTAGAGATAAAAGATAGATCTCATTAAGAAAAAAATAGAGCAGATAATTATAGACAGATGAGGTTGTTGGAAGTATCATGTATGGAGGTGGAGGAGACAGAAGGTTAAGGGGAGAATATAGGGAGAGACAGCTAAAATTAAGGCATATAGTATGGAAATCTAATACAGTGGAAAATTTCTAAAACATATGCATATATGAAGGCAATCCAGGTGGAATTGCCAAACACTGGGGGAGACAAAGTCCCAACTGTTTATCGCTTGTCATCAAACAAAGTTTCCAGTGCTAGAACTGGGTTACATCTAATTGAGTTGTTGGCCAGAGGGGTCTCCTGGGAATCTCCAACCAACTCAGGCTGTTGCCGAGACAATGGGTTGCTCTTGCCAAGCTGGCAGCAAGGCCCCACTGCTGAAGACAACACTTACACCACTCACAGAACATGCAGAACTTGGGCTGGTGCCTACACAAAACCTTCACCCCTACATTCTAGTGTCTTTGGTACAGGATTATACTCTGCATGCTACCAACAGAGAAACATAAACACCAACCCATCCACAAACCCTTGGATCTACAATGGTGGCCTGCTTGCAAGATATGCTAGTGCCATGGTGGCGCAAAGCTTGTGAGAGTAATCAGCCAATGTCTGGTTTGACTTAAAGCTCATTCCACAAGATGGAACCCATACCAGACACTGCTTGATCTACTGAGACTAGATAGCCCAGGACCTAGGGTAAAACCATATACTAAGGTTCTTAAAAAAATACTAATAAAATAACTCCTAATGACATTATACTTGTGGATCAGTGCCTTGTTTAGCCATCATCAAAGGAACTTCCTCCTGAAGCAGATTGGAACAAATATGGAGACCCACAGACAGATGCTATGTAGAGAGTGAGAGACCTTGGATCACCAGCCCTTAATGGGATATCTCCATCAAATCTCTCTCTTCAGAGCTCAGGGATCCTTGTGAAAGTGGAGGAGGAAATCATGTAAGAGTGTGAAGGGATGGAGAACACCAAGAAAATAAGACCCTCTAAATAAACATGAGCAAAGCTCATATGAACTCACAGGGACTGAAACAGCATACATATGGCCTGAAAGGGTCTGCAGAAGGTCCTCAGTGTATGTATTGTAACTACAAGTTTAGTGTTTTTATGGGACTCCTGAGTATATGAATCAGTGAGTCTCTGATTCTAGTGCTTTCTCTTGGGGCTCTTTTCCTTCTATTGGGTTGCCTTGTCCAACTTCGACATGATGGTTTTGTTAAATCCTATTTTATTTTATTTTGTTATGTTTTGTTGTTATCTCTTAGAAACCTGTTCTTTTCTAATGAGAGACAGAAAGGGTATGACTCCTGATGGGAGGTGAAGTGGAGAAAAACTGGGAGGAACAGAAGGAGCGGAAGTTGTAAACAGGCTATATTGTATGAGAAAAGAATCTATTTTCAATAAAAACAAAACAAGAGATGAGAAGAGTAAGTGAAATAACATCTAAATAAAATAAGTCTATTTAAGTTACATTTTCAAAAATAATAATTTTAAAGAGGCAGGGTTAATGGTGAAACACAACAGGGACTTCCTTTTCCTTTGGATACTATAAAAATAGCAGTATCAGCAACTGATAGATGAAAATGATCAGAGAAATAATTTAAATATTTATTTTAGTATGATTTATTATTCACATATACATCTGTGTGTACATGTGAGCACATGAGTGTAGGTTCCTGCAGAGGCCAATATGTTGGATCCCTGGGAACTAGTCACAGGTGATTGTGAGCTGCCTGAGTGGGACCTGAACTCAGTTCCTTAAAAAATGTACCAAACGCCGGGCAGTGGTGGCACACACCATTATTCCCAGCACTCAGGAGGTAGAGGCAGGCAGATCTCTGTGAGTTCGAGGCCAGCCTGGGCTACAGAGTGAGTTCCAGGAAAGGCGCAAAGCTACACAGAGAAACCCTGACTCGAAAAACCAAAAAAAAAAAAAAAAAAAAAAAGAAAAGAAAAAATGTACCAAGCACTTTTAACTTCTGATCCATCATTGAATCTTCCAGAGGTGTATTTGATATGTACCAGTCTGTGATCTTTAAGACAAAAGAAGTGGAAAATTGAGTCAAT
>CABHPH010118367.1:261-14823 GCA_902168325.1 Peromyscus nudipes
CAAAAAAAAAAAAAAAAGAAAGAAATCCAGAATCCCTTGGAAAGGATGTTTTCTGTGTTTTATAAACAGAACAACAAACAGTCTTGTCTTCGAAATCTTTTCTCTAATGTAGTGTTTGTAACATTTGAATGCACGGTGGATAAAAACTGAAAATTTAACTGATTAATAATATCATTATTATAATAATAATTATCTTTTATAATTTTGCATTTCTTTTAAAAATATTTAGTTAGTGTGTGTGTGTGTGTGTGAAAGAGTGTGTGTATGTGAGAGTGTGTGTCAGAGATTAGATAAAAAAAAATCCTTTTTAAAATCCATTCCCAATCTATCAGTAGCAGGATTTTAAATGTTCTTCACTATGGGACAAAGGTCAAGAGTGAAGTAAGGACTGAGACACAGCTCAGTGATACAGTACTTACCTAACATGCACAGGGCCCTAGATCTGGTCCCCAGTCTCTCGCTCCTCTGTCTCTCTCTCTCTCTCTCTCTCTCTCTCTCTCTCTCTCTCTCTCTCTCTCACACACACACACACACACACACACACACACACACACACACACACACAAAGTGAAACGAACAACTTTGGCCCTTCAGGTGAAATACAAATAGAAATAAAAGCAAGAACACAATGATGAATGCATATTGATTTCTTACAATATATTTCTTACCAAAATATTGGCACATAAATGTCAGTAGGCTAAAAAAGCACAGAATGAAAAGTTAGACATTTGAGCAGCATTATTCCAAGTGAATGAGCTTCAGGTCTCCTTCCTCCATATCAAAGAGAAATATTCTTGCCCAAGTAAGCTTGATTTTAATCCTATCTGGAATACTTTACTTCAAAAACTGATCCACAAATTAGCTAAAGTTTGTCATGAGGCAATTTAATCACCCCACTTAAAAATCTTATAGTCTGGGGGTTACAGACAGTTGAGTGGCAAAGCACATGCTTAGCATTCTTGGGGTTCTGGGTTTAACTACCAACACACACACACACACACACACACACACACACACACACACACTCCTATAAACATTATTCTCCCTAAATTTTCTTATATATGTAAGAAGGCTTTCCTTAATTCAGAGGGGGGAAAAAACATATTTTTAGTCCAAGGAGACTGTGCAGCAAATTTCAGTTGTTCATAATCCTCATCCTAGTCATGCCTTACATATTATATTCCTTACTATGTAATTAAGGACCAAATTCTCCTATTTAAATTGCCAAAACTACTTCAAGAAACTGTATTTGAAAGGAAGTATATAAAAGAAACATTATTGTGTAATTATTAAGAAATGAAGTGCATATGCCTTTTAATATCAATATTTTTAGTACATTAATACAATCAAAATGAAGACTTAGCTCATGTCTCAAATCTGAAAAATATGGGACAAGAATACAAGTTTTATATAAACAATAACAAAATGGGGGAAGGATTGTTCCCAAGCAAAAGAAAGAAGCAACTGAAAACACTAGGAAAACCCAAGTGGATTTCTGCTCCCCAGTTAAATCAGACAGGTCACACAGTGACACCCACATGCACCACCTGAAATGCAGCATCACATTCCGGCTGCTGCCCTTGACCGTCTGCATTTAACTTACAGTTCTCTGGTGTCTGGCTAATCTCATCCTGTAAAGTGGGAGATACTCTGTGAGCTTCACTCTGAGACGCGGCATCCAAGCCCTCCAGAGAAGAAGCTGCTTGGCACTCACTGTCCCCTGCCACATCCTCAGAACCTATGCGCCCATCAGCGTCGTCTCGCTGCTGGACTGAAGTCAAATACTGTTCGAGCAGGGCGTTATCCTGCTCGAGGCTTGAGCCTTCCTTACTACAGTCACTGTGCTCCTCAGTCCTGGCCTCTAAATTGGGGTCTCTGCCATATTTCACTGTGTCCGTGGAATTCCCCAACATGGAGCTTTCGGTGCTTTCTATGGAACTTTTTTCAAAATCCAAAGAATCCTTCAAACAGTGAACTTGTTCTGTTAGTGAGGAATGAAAACCAGAGTCTGGAAATTCTGGTACAGATTTCTCTTGAGGAGCTTCATCCTCAGCAATGAACCAGTCAGAATTCTGATCAGAAGAGGGGTCCTGATGTTGTGGAAACAATGGAGGTTTGGGTGACACCAGGGTACTTGATATAGGAGGAACATCAGTATGCCAGGAAATTAGACGCTGTTCCACTGTCTGTTGCCAAGCTTGTAGAGATCTGACCTGTAAACCAGAAGGCAGAGTTCTATTATAAGATAAAAATTTTGTCTTTTTAAACTGTCCTGAGCTTTGTTTTTTCAGAAGTCATGCAAGTGTCTTCATTCATTACTCCCCTGTCCTCTGCATAGGACTCCTAGACTAACCAGGCATGCACAGTGTTCAGTGTCCTTGGTAGCAGAGGGCAATCACCAGCAGACACCAACACTTCTCTTGTTCCACGGAGGAACCAATGGGAAATACAATAGCATCTTCTCTCCCTAACTAAGGGGTCAACAATGCACAAAACACTGACTGACACCTAGTCAAGAAGGCCGACTAGCACCTGAGGGTGTAAGTGGAGCCTCTAGATAGACATGCAGACATAGGATTTCCAATTATTTTAAAATCTAGTATTTATAACTTTCTAAAATGACTAAAAATATTCCCAAGTTCTTGACAATATGACCTTTTATATCTTAAGATATAAAAATAATTTCAAATTCTTACTATAAAAATTATGCCGGGTGGTGGTGGCACAAGCCTTTAATCCCAGCACTCAGGAGGCAGAGGCAGGTGGATCTCTGTAAGTTTGAGGTCAGCCTGATCTACAAAACATGCTCCAGGACAGTCAGAGCTATTACACAGAGAAACCCTGTCTCAAGAAACCAAAAAAAAAAAAAAAAAAAATTGCAAGCAAAGGTTGGCAGAGATGACTCACTCAGCAGTTAAGAACATTTGCTACTCTTTCAGGAGACCAGAATTCAGTTCCCAGCACCCACACAGCAGATCACAACCATCTGTAAGTCCAGGTCCTAGGGTTCTACTACCCACTTGTGGCCCCAAGGGCACTGTATACTGTTGTGGGATTTGTCCCGTCCGTCCAGTCAATGACATTTGGGCTATCTGGCCCAATAGGCGTGGCAATTTCTGGATGTGTGGCTGGTTAAAACTGAGGTAGGGGTGTGCTTGTTCTCTCTTGGGTGGTCAAGACCGAGTCAAGCTTCGTGAAGCAGCCTGCGGTTGGTCCCCTTCTCACCCAGGGCAGAAGGACAGAACAGCAACACCTGGACCAGCAGGATTGGCAGTGGTGGTATCTTCCTTGTTCTATATTAGTGACTCTGTTTCCCCACTGCACCCCTTAATAAATTTATGTGTGTGTGTGTGTATACATATATATGTGTGTGTAGGCTCTCGGTTCACATGGTGCCCTACATTGGGCATTACATGTAGGTGGACCGTTTCTCTCCTGCCTGCCTGTTCCCAAATATCCAGCAGCCATTTCCCAAATGATTGAATTGGAGGCTTAATATTACTTATAAATGCTTGGCCAGTAGCATAGGCTTATTACTAACTAGCTCTTAAATTAACCCATTTCTATTCATCTATGTACTATCATGTGTTCCTGGCGTTACTGGTCTGCTGGCATCTTACTCCTTGGTTGGCTGGCTTCTCCTCACTCAGCCCTTCCTCTTCCCAGAATTCTTCTAGTCTGCTCACCCCACTTATACTTCCTGCCTAGCTACTGGCCAATCAGTATTTTATTAAAGCAATTCAAGTGACAAATCTTTACAGTGTACAAGAGCCACAGCAGCATATACATAGGGCACATACATACATGCAGGCAAAACACTTGATACACATAAATCTTTTTTCAGCTGCAAGCAATATAGAATAGCTCGGTTGGTATAGTGCTTGCCTAGCATGTATGAGGCCCTGGTTTCAAGCCCCAGAAGTACATGAGTCAGTTGTAATGGTGCACACTTGTAACCACTTGTGAGGTGTAGGCAGGAGGATCAGGAGTTCAAGGTCATCCTCAGCTATAGTGAGTATACGGCTAGCCTGGACCACATGAGAACTTATCTCAAAAGTAAAATAAAATAGATACGTAGGGAGAGAAGAAAGGCATATATGGGATTTTTAGTTTCATTTGACTACTCTTCAAGGTAACTTCCTGTCTGTTTTTTGTGACAGGTTCTCACTACACAGCCCTGTGTCATCAAGTACTTTCTGATACTGGTTTAAAGTCCATCTTTTCAGAATGTTTTCTATGTATTCTCATATACTTATACTTTTAATATATATTTTTAATTGTTTTAACTTATGGATGGGGGCACACACATGCTTATGGAAGTTAGAGGACAACTTATAAGAGTTTGTTCTTGCGGTCCTAGGGACCAAACTCAGGTTGTCAATATTGATGACATGCACCTTCACTCAGTGAACTAGTTCACTGGCCCTCAGAGAGCTTTTAAAACCAAGTGGATGCTAAGCTCCATCTCTTACTATTATTAGTATTATTCTGGAGATCTTTCCAGGTCAGTCCATATTACTACTTTATCCTTTTTAATTGCCTCATACTATTCTATAGTGCTGTTATTTTTATAATTTATTTAACCAGTTTCCTACTAATGGTAAATAAAAAAAATCTTAAAAATTAATTATCTTAATATGTAGGTTTATATAATTACAACAACTTATTTGTTAAGATATTTCTAAGAAAAAAGATATTTCTAAGAAATCATTATTAGGAAGTTTTTTTATTCCAGTATTAATAATGCTATAATATTTTAAAGTTTTACAGTAATAATAAAACCAAAGGCTTAAAATGATTTTAGGCCAGGCAGTAATGGCACACGCCTTTAATCCCAGCACTCGGGAAGCAGAGGCAGGTGGATCTCTATGAGTTTGAAGCCAGCCCGATCTACGGAACAAGTTCCAGAACAGTCAAGGCTACACAAAGAAACCTTGTCTTGAAAAAAAAAAAAATTTATTCTCACTAGAATTTTCTGTGTTCACATATACTAGAGGAATCAGCAGTGGGGGTTTACCTCGTTCCAAAGGAATCTGACAGCTTCTTCTTGTACAAAAGTTTTCACACGCTCTTCATCTCTTTCTTTTCTTAATCTACAATGATTCAAAAGATCTTGTTGACATAAGGAAGAATGCTTCCTGTTACAACTACTAAGCAAATGCATTAGAAAGAGATTAATTACCTAACAGTTACTGCTTCCACTGTTAGAATATGTAAGCTCTGACCTTATTTAAAATGCCTCAAGCATAGTTCAAGATGAATATGCTTCAAGACAGAAGCCAAATAAGATGTATCTGAAACTGAAATTTACATGTTCAGTCTACAAAGTACTACCAATGGGGGCATGTTTGTATGAGTGTGAGTGCGTGTACATACGCTTATGTATTAAATACCTCTTTATCTGCCCTTCAGCCTCCCAGGCAAGATGACAGGGGCCTAGAAAAGGCTAGGTATTCAAAGCTTCCAAAAGTGAACAATCACACTTAACATACTCAGGATCACAGACGAACCATTTTCTCCTAAGCCATTAGCAGAACTAACCCTATCAGATCACTTTCCTGCTTGCCCCATTCCTGATTCTCCCTAGTATCACAGATTCTCCCCTCTACCACTTGCTCTCATACCTCAGTCTTTCCTGAGATTACTGACGCCATCTCGATTCCTAGGCCTATTCCAAAGCAGAGCCTTTCTTAGTTGTCCATTACACTTTGTCCTGAAGTTTGTTTTATGTTTGTTTTTAATCTTTGCAGTACTGGATAGAGAATCCAGGGCCTTGTACCCGCTAGACAAAGACTCTACACCTGAGCTATACCTCATTCCTTTTCAGAACTTCCAACATGGTTATCCACTTTCTCTAGACTCTCCAAGACATCCTTCTGTGCCATCTGGCACTCCTGAATTTTAAGCGGCAAATTCTCTTATAGGCTTCCTTTCTCTGAACTTTTCCTTAGCCAAAACAGACACATTTGTGCAAGCAATGTAGTTCTCTCTATTAGAAGCCTTTTTCTTCTTTTATACAAAGTCATCAAGCTGCTTCTCACTGCTGTTTTCAAGTGATTCTTTATCTAACTTATGGTGATATTTTATTTGTACTGAAATGTGATTTTATTTTTATGTTAATAAATAAAGTTGCCTGGGGGTCAGAGCTAATAGCAAGCCATAGCAGAAGCTGGGTGGTGGCGGCACACACCTTTAATCCAGATCACATGACAGACAGATCTCTGTGTGTTCAAGGATACAGCCAGCATGGAGACACACGCCTTTAATCTCAATACCAACCATAGAAGACCTGGAGGTCTGTATAGATAGGCAGTGACGAGGAGGTCATGTGGTAGGGTTTACAACCAATGAGAAGGCAGAACAGAAAGTCAATAAAAAGACAGACACACAGGAAGTAGGTCTCTTTCAGAGGGGAAGGACGGCAGCAGCAGAGAGGGGTAAGAAAGGGTTTTAGTCTCAGTTCTTAGCTACTGCTCTGACCTCTTGAGTTTTTAACTCTGTATTTGGCTCTGTGTTTCTTATTTAATTAGACAGTTACATCTATACTAACTCCTTCTCCTGGTGGAATTCTTCTGCAACTTGACACAAACCCAGAAATATCTGGGAAGAGAAATTTCAATTTTAAAAAATACCCCCATAAGATTGGCCTACAGGCAAGACTATAGAGAATTTCCTTGATTAATGATTAATATGGGAGATCCCAGTCCATTGTGGGTGATGCAAACCCTGGGCAGGTGGTCCTGGGTTGTATAAGAAAGCAAGCTGATGCATGATACACTGATGCAATAGTCACACAAATGTTGTGGGAGTAATCAGTTATCTGACTGGATTGAAGGCCCACTTCATGAGATAGAGATGAGAGAGGGGAAACCATGATCAGAATATATTATATGAAAAAAAATTATTTTCAATAAAAAGAAAGGAAGGAAGGGAGGGAGGGAGGGAGGGAGGGAGGGAGGGAGGAAAGAAGGAAGGAAGAAAGGAAGACAGGAAGACAGGAAAACAGGAAGAAAGGAAAGGAGGGAGAAAGGAAGGGAGATAGAGAAGAAAGAGAGAGAGGGAGAGAGGGAGGGAAGGCAAGCAGGAAGCAAGCAAGCAAACAAACAAGCAAGCAAAGGAAGCTGAGCAAGCCGTGAGGAGCAAGCCAGTAAGCAGTGTTCCTCCATGGAGTCAGCTTCAGTTCCTGCCTCAAGGTTCCTGCTTTGAGTTCCTGCACTCATTTCCCTCAGTGGTGGAGTGTGACCAGAGAGTTATAAGTGTAGTAAACCTTTTCCTCTCCACATCGCTTTTGGCTATGCTGTTTCAGCAAGGCAATAGAAACCCTAAGACATTCCTCTAAGGACACCTGCTATCCTGATAAATTCTCCCCCTCCCCGCACTGTTCACTGACGTCTCTGCACCAGTCTCTCTCCGCGCCCCATTCCTGTCACTTTTGTTTTGAAGGCTCAACATTCAAGTAGATGCTCTGCCTAAGAATAACCCTGTGAATCTACTGTCATAATCTCACTCTATTCCCAAGTATTTAGCTACATCACTTTTAAAACTTATTCCAAGATGCCTTATTTCAAAACTTATTAGCAGGATGCCTCAGTGGGAAAAAGTGCCTGTTGACAAGCCTGAAGCCATGTGTTCAATTCCTGGAACCCACACATCAGGTATTACTAATTAGGACTCTTTACCTACAGACTCCCTACCAGCAACTACCTACTCTCTTTTCCTCATTAAAATAACATTCCCAGAGAACTGGTGCCACTCCTTCTTTAAGCTCTTTATTTTTTATTCATTATTCAATCCATCTCAAACTGGCTTTCATCTCCACACTGCTGAAACCACTCTTAGGAAACTCACTGTGCAGTGAAGGGTTAACCCATCAAAACTGAAGTGACAGACGTTCGTGCCCTGCATGTTCCGAATATAGGACAGGAAGGAAGGCAACCTCCAAGCCCTTCAAATATTTACCTGAAGAGACTATCTTTGTAAACCTGAGGTACTGAGTTGCACTAGAGTTTACGCCAATGTGATTCCTAGTAAAACCCCATGTCGTTCCCCTGGGACCCTCAGATACTGTGCCAGTTTACCTCTCGGGGATGAGAAATCTAAGAAAAGTCACTCACATGAGCACTGAATGCCTAAATAACTGACCCCAATAGAAACCATGGCCGGAATGCTCAGGAAAGCTCCTCTGGTTGGCACTACTTGTACATGTCATCACACATCCCAGCGATGGGAAGCAAGCCCTGGACCTCTATGAGTTAACTGGGAGAGGACCTCTAGAAGCCTGCACCTGATCTGTCCTGTATGATTTTCCCTATTTTAATCTGCATGCATGTGCTATAATAAACAGCAACCACGATCAGATCAGTTCCTGAGTTCTCTAAGTCCATTTAGCAAATCATGGAACCTGAGGACAGTCCTGAGGGTCACCAATTACAACATTGGTTAAATCTAGCATCACTTTCTCTACTCTTCGCGAAGCCCTTCTCACTCCTCCTGAAACACTGTGCCCCATTGGAACTGAATGTAATATACTCTCTTGGCTATTCCTTCTCAGGTTCCTTTGCTACTTTCTCCTAAGCCACCTATAGTACCATTAGCTCCAATATTAATGAACTCCTAATTGTCATAGGTTGGCAGTCAGCCAAACATGTATGCCCTGGAACTGAGGAATAATTCCTACCTTCACCCCAGAATGCTAGTCCCTTGGGAACCCCTGATATTTTTCTCTAGCTCTTATGTCACCTAGTTGGTTCTATGTGTACTTTCTCTTCCTCCTTATCCAGTTTTTCTACAGTATCTGCTTCTTTGTTGAGAATCATAGATGCCTATGTAGTTCACAACCACTCAACATCTTTTTGTGATACTACATCTGTGTACCAATTGCTATGCTGAGAATGGAGATGCATGTGTCAATTTGTACTCTCAAGACGCTTCCAGTCTATCACTGGAGATAAGCACACCAACAGTGGTGTCATGATCCCAGCAGGAGAGTTCTAAAACAACTTCAGAACCTGGCGCCCCAAGCCAACAGACAGCACAGTTTCCAACCTACCTCCTTACTTCATCTGTCAGGCAGACAATGTGCTCCTGCATTCTGCGCAGCCGGATTTCATAACGTACCCCTTTGGCTTGTGGATTGTAGTTCCTGGTATAAAAGCCTCGCCAACAGGCCTGCAGCTTGGTGGCAGCTGCATTCAGTTTCTGAAGGGTGACTTTATCTTGTCCCAAAGCAACAGGGCTCTGGGTAAAAATCCTGGAGGGAAATTTCTCTGACGTGGTAGGAGACATGGTTTCTTCACCATTTGGTTCTATGTGGGACACACTGTGTCCATCTGACTCCGGAAAAGATGTAAGACCATGGCTATCCTCCTTCAAGATAGCATTGATGATGGCTGACTTGGGACAAGGTAACAGCCCAGCTTTCTCATTCACTTCTGTGCTCATCTTACTTTTCAGCATCTGAACAGAACTCTCACTTGTATCCCATAAAGGCTTTTCCTTGTCCTTATCCAAGTCCTGGTTTTCCAGCCTTTTCATGGATTCATCTGCAACATCATCATCATCTTCTAGGCCCAGGTTAATGCCCTGCAGCCTCAGCTCAACAGTGGGTGATACTGGAGACAGTCCTGACGCAACTGGCATAAAAGTGGACTCTGAGGAGAGCAGACTGCAGTTTAGCTTGTCCTCATCCGTCTGTATGTCTTCCAGGTGAAGGTCATTCCGAGAATATCTTGCAGTGTGTGCAGAGGCTGGGAAGTTATTCTTAACAGCATATAACTGATCATCATTACTGCTTATCCCAACCCAAGTATTGATTTGGAGAACAGGTTCTAAAGGAACCAAGAGAGTATCATTTAAATCAGCAAGTATTTGAAGAGCCTTCTTAATTATATATGTAAAACATTTTTTACATTTATTTATGTAATCTCTGTGTGTGTGTATGCACACATGCATGCCATAGTTTGCATGCAGAGGTCAAAGAACAACTTGTAGAAGTCAGTTTTCTCTTCCACCATGTGGGTTTGAGGGATTGAACTCAGGTTGTCAGGCCGCACATCAAGCACCTTATCCACTGAGCCATCTCCCTAATCCCTCAGTTGTTTACTTTTAATGAAATTTAATCCCTAAAATATAATAAAGTACAATAAAATGGTTGCCTCCAACATGACTAAAATGTCAAACCGAACATTTTTAAGAAAATGAATTTCTTGGTGTTGGAGAAATGGCTCAGTGGTTAAAAGCGCTGACTGCTCTTACACAGGACCTGAGTTTGATTCCCAGCACTCATATAGAGGCTCACAATGTCTGTAATTCCATTTCCAGGCGATCCTGCTCCCTCTTCTGGCCTCTGCAGGCACAAGAGATGCGTGTAGACACGGGCATACAAACAGACAAAACACACATATACATAAAAGAATTAAATGGGGGCGGTGGTGGCGCACGCCTTTAATCCCAGCACTCGGGAGGCAGAGCCAGGCGGATCTTTGTGAGTTCGAGGCCAGCCTGGTCTACAGAGCGAGATCCAGGAAAGGCGCAAAGCTACACAGAGAAACCCTGTCTCGAAAAAACAAAACAAAACAAAACAAAACAAAACAAAAAAAGAATTAAATGGATTTTTTAAGTTAAAAAAAGAATTTCAGATTTTTTTTAAAAAAAGGAAAATTATTTATTAAAATAGGAGTGGTGGCTCATGTCTAAAATGCCAGCATTTGAGAGGCTAAAACACAAGAGCTTCCATGAGGTCAAGGCCAACATTACTAAGTCTATACAAAGATGATGTCCACAAAGTGCTTTTTCCTTTTAATGTGTGTATGTCTGTGTCCATGGAGCCCAGAAGAGAGTATCAGATCCCTTATAACTAAAGTTACATTTGGTTGTGAGCTGCCTGATGTGGGTTCTTAGGAACTGAATTCTAGTCCTCTAGAAGACCAGGAAGCACCTTTAACTACTAAGCCATCTCTCCAGAAACACAAGAAATAGTTTTAAAAATTAGAAATATGGAGCTAGGGGGCTGGAGAGATGGCTCAGCAGTTAAGAGCACTGGCTCCTCTTTCAGAGGACTTGGGTTCAATTCCCAGCACCCACATGGCAACTCATACCTGTCTGTAACTCCAGTTCCTGGGCTTCTGACACTCTCACACAGACATACATGCAGGCAAAATATACCCATGAACAGAAAATAAATTATTTTTAAAAAAAAAGAAAGAAAGAAATATGGGGCTGAGGCTATAGAACACTTGTCTTGCATGCCTGAGGCCCTAGGTATAATCCCCAGGAACACACACACACACACACACAAATAGAAAAGAAACATGGGGACCAGCAAGATGGCTCAAAGGGTGAGGGACCTTGCTGCATAAGCCTGGTGACCTGAGTTCAATCACCTAAGGCCATGTAAAGGTATAAGAAGAAAATCAACTACACAGAGGTATCCCCTAACTTCCACATATACACCATGGCACATACACCCATCTATACACCATACATTCAATAAAAAATAAAATTAAATAACAATTTAATTAGAGTAGCTGGAGAGATGGCTCAGTAGTTAAGAGCACTGGCTGCTCTTCCAGAGGACCTGAGTTCAATTCCCAGCACCCACATAGCAGCTCCCAACTGTCTATAATGGAATCCAATGCCATCTTCAGGTGTGCAAGCATACATGTAGACAAAACACTCATATACACAAAATACATAAATAAATAAATCTTTTTAAAATTTTTAATTAGAAATATAATGTTCACATACACATATCTGTATGCACATATATGGAATATGTGTACATATATAAAATATACAAATATATGTACTCACACATGCATACATATATATGTATCTACAAATCAGATTCAAATGATCACTAAAGTTAAAGTGATAAAATGTTACAAAAATACACACCTTTCGGCTAGGTTTAGTGGCACGTGTCTACTAAATCTCAGCATTCAAGAGGAAGAGAGGGGCTGGAGAGAGGGCTCAGTGGTTAAGAGCCCTTGCTGCTCTTGCAGAGGACCCAGGGTTCAGTTCCCAGCACCCACATAATAGTTCACAATTGTCTGTGACTACAGTTCCAGGGGATCAGATGCCCTCTTCTGATCTCCAGACTCCTACATTCATACAACACACATACATTCTCACACATGTTGGTAGGCTGTGCTGGTCAGAGGTTGCAGTCTACTATAGCCTGGTAGCTTTCTCGAAACTCGGCAACATAGAGGACTCCCTTCCCCCAGTGAGACTTCCTGCTCTCTACCTGCCTTTATTTGGAAGATGTTTCTATGTCCGGATGCCTGACTTATCTCAAGTATGACCCTCAACATAGTTCCCTGCAAACGCTCTTCCCCCGTGGACCACACGGTAATTATGTAACATGCTCTAGCTATTTTCATAGAGCCATGCTGCCACAAACCCAGCCTTGTGATAGGAGCATGCCACATAGCATGGGTTTGTCCCCAGGCTTTCCAATCCTATATTCCCTATACTCTGGAATAAAGCTGAGCTAATTCACTAAAGTCATCCCAGAGGGCTGTCTCCATCATACCCACAGCCATCCAAAGCCTGTTCCCTACTTCTGCTCCCTCCATCCTCATGGACCAGTGCAGCCAATGATCCCAAGAAGAAGCAGAACAAACACACACATACATAAGTAAATATTTAAAAAAAAAAAAAAAAAAAAAGAGGAAGCAAGTCAGGAGGATTTGAAGCAAGTTCAAAACCACCTGGGAGCTACATGGTGAGTTGCAGGCCAGTCAGAGCTATGTAGAGAGGCCCTGTCTGGAACAAACTGTATATGACCCAGTAAGTCCAATGAGTTGAAAAGAAAAAAGAAAAGTAGTGGAGCAGGCGGTTCTCAGGCACTGGGTATAAATGACTTCCTTAAATGACTTCCTTACCACTTTCCTGGAAATCCTGAACAGGGCTTGAACACTCAGGTGTAAGAGGCGCCCTTGTTTCAATAGGAGCAAGAGGAGACAAGTCTTCATTTTGGCTTTGGTTCATCAGCTGCCTCTGGTGAAACCTAGAAACCAATATTATCTGCCATCATCTACACAAACTAAGAAGGGATGCTCTCCTGCCTTCTTGATTAATATGCTAAGACAGAAACTTGACAAGTTAGCAAGGGTGTCTTCAGCCACTGGCAAACTATAGTCTGTTGAATGCATTGTGTCAAAGAAGTTAAGGGTTTTAAATTGTTAGATAAAGACGGGGATGGCAGCACATGCCTATAAACTGCACTGTGGAGGTAGAGGCAACAGAATCAGTAGTTCAAAGTCACCCTCTCCACATAATGAGTCGAAGGCCAGTCTAGTTTACATGAGACCCTGTCTCAATCTATACAATTAACTGTCCACATGACCTCATACAAACACAATGTCATATGCAAAAACACTGAAAGGCAGGCCCTCTGATAACAGAAGTAATTACTAAACACTCTGGCCATGCCTGTTAATATTAGCACTTAACATGCTACATGAGGCACCTATATTAAAAGGCCAAGTACTTTTCTTGAGGTGTTGTGGCTCAAACTCAGGTAAGGCAAATCTGCCACTGGGTTATAACTTGGCATGGACAAATCTCCCATTCTTCTGTTATCATCCGGGATGGTTCTCCCACCAAGAACTGATTAGCAGAGCAACTGTCAGGCAACAAGCCACACCGTGTAACTCGGCTTCTCTGCAGTGATGAAAGGCAAGAGTGTCCAGATGTGTGCCCTCCAGCCACAGGGAAGTCCAAGGTACCTTCCCCTCTAACCCTTCAGCGGCCACAAACAAACGGGCTTACCTCTGCTTGCTCAGAATCTTCTCTAGTTTGGCATCCTCTGCAGTTTGAAGACCCAGTGCAGAAACAAGAGGACAGACTGTAGCCAGGTACTGCACAAGCTGGACGTGCTGGCCAGGCCGATATGCTCGTCCCTTGCCTTGACTATAGAGCCATTCGGCTTTCAAACTGGGAATCAAGGAAGAGGTGATGGCAGAGGGGTGGTCAAAATACAGTGTTGAGTGACAGTGATCTTCCTTGTGAATTTACCTTATAATACCACTACATGATTCATTTAAAAAAATTACTGGGGCTGGAGAGATGGCTCAGCAGTTAAGAGCACTGGCTGCTCTTCCAGAGGACCTGGGTTCAATTCTCAGCACCCACGTGGCGGCTCACAACTGTCTGTAACTCCAGTTCTGGGGATATGACACCCTCACACAGATATACATGTGGGCAAAACACCAAAGCACATAAAATAAAAATAAAGAAATCATTTTTTTAAAAAATTACTTATTTGCTTTCTTTTAGTTAATTTTGACAGGTTGGGGGGGGCGGGGAGGGGGTATGTTCCTGAGTGTGCACATGTGTGTGAAAAGTCATGTGCATGTGTAGTAGAGGACAGAGGTTGAGGCTGAGTACCTTCTTCTACCTCTCTCCACATTCATTTTTGAGACAAGGTCACTCTCGGAGCTCACCGTTTGCCTAGGCTGGCTGGCTAACAAGCTTCAGCAATCTGCCCATCGTTACCTCTTCAGCAGTAGGATTACAAACATGTGATAAAATCCTGATTTTCAACCTATATTCCTA
>CABHPH010118367.1:15223-26511 GCA_902168325.1 Peromyscus nudipes
CTAATTGGTCATTTTTTAAACTGGTAAATAGTGGGGATTAAATATTGCTAATTCTTTATTTCCTATACAAAATTTGTCAATAGATACTTAGTTTACACAAGTAGTGTAACTAATAAAAATGACAGAATTGCAACATTTTGTAACCTTTAATGAATTAATGGTTTCGGGCATGGATCATTAATAACTATTAATAACAAAATAGACATCCAGACACTAAGTACAATCCAACAGTATCTACAAAGTAGTCCTCCCTTTAAAACCTCAAAACGAGCTGGGCACCGTGGTGCAAAACTTTAATCCCGGTGCTCGGGAGACGGAGGCAGGCAGATCTCTGTGACCAGGACAGCCTGGTCTACACAGTGAGTTCCAGGACAGCCCAGGCTATGTAGAAAGACCTCATAGATAGATAGATAGATAGATAGATAGATAGATAGATAGATAGATAGATAGATAGATAGATAAAATCTCCAAATTGAATTTGATCACATCGTCATAACCAACCACCAATTTTTAGGTGATGCAGGAGAAAGGAAGATGCCAAACACACAGGAAATTATCTGAGAACTACCCGGTCAGCATAGCCAACCTATGGAGTACACAACCGTAATAAACTGGTGGTTTTATTTTTGTTGTTGTTTTGGCAACAAGGTCTCAAGTAGCCAGGGCTGAACTTGAACTTGCAATATAGCTGAAGCTGGCCTTTCTGCCTCCACCTCCCAAGTGTTATGATTACCAACTTGCTTGATGTTTTAAGATACTAAAAAATGAAAGCAGGCTGAGGGTGGAGTTCAGATGGCAGAGCACTGGCCTAGCATGAATACCTGGATTCCGTCCCAGGACCACGTGAAGCCAGCATGGAAGCAGGCCTGGAATCCTGGTTCTGAGGGGGTGAAGGCAGAGCGATCAGATCATCCCTTGATTATACAGAGACCTTAGGAACAACGTGGCTACATAAGACACTGTCTCTAAAGAGAGAAATTTACACTCATAAGATATGCCTCCTGTAAACCATATTTTCTTTCTTTCTTTCTTTTTTTTTTTCCTTTTTGGCTTTTCAAGACAGGGTTTCTCTATGTAGTTTTGGTACCTGTCCTGGATCTCGCTCTGAAGACCAGGTTGGCCTCGAACTCAGAGATCCGCCTGCCTCTGCCTCCCGAGTGCTGGGAGTAAAGGTGTGTGCCACCACCACCCGGCTCATATTTTCATTTTTAAAATGCATTTATAGGGTCAGCAAGATGACTAAGCAGGCAAAAGCACTTGTTACTCAGATCTAATGACCTAAGTTCAACCCCTGAAACCCACATAAAAAGCCAGATTCAGCGGTATGCATCTGTAATCCCAGCATTCTACAGCAAGAGGTGGAAACAGAAGTGCCAGAAGGTAGGGGGTCACCAAGCCCGAAGTCTGAAGCAGGAACAGACAGAAGCCAAGGAGGAGGGGAAGGAGAACCACCTCCCAAAAGGACTTTCGGAAGTGAAGGCTAAAACTGTGCTGAGTCCACGAATGTATATCTCTTAAGGGCAGTAAATGAAAGGAGGCATATTAAAAAGAATAATCCATAGTCCCTTCTATCTCCACAGTCCACTTCCCTGAAGACTCTGACTGAAGGCTCTAATGATCATGCAACAGTCTCTAGAAGACACAGTCTTGGTGGGGACAGGTTCCCAGCTCCAAGATGCAGAGACCATCATGGATCTAAGGATGGATTCACAGGCATCAGAAGGTGAGAAACAAATAGTATGTCTGCTTCAAGTCCCAAATTAAAACACCATGTGCATTTTCCTGGAGGCATCATAAAAGGCCACTGGGTTCGAAAATACTGTTAATACCCTCTTTTACACATACGATAGCTAGCAAGCTTTTGTGGGATTAATTCAAGGTCTTATATCACATCCATGATGTGGTTTCTAGGAAAGAATGTTACAACTTCCAAGCAATCAACAAAAGAACTTTTAGAACATAGATTGTTGTGAGTTTGGCATTTAGACTTACTACTTCCAACCTCTAGGGCTGATATTCACATTTTTTTTCTTTTTTTTTTCATTTTATGTGCATGAGCATTTTTGCCTGCATGTACATCTATGTACCACATGCATCTGGAGGACATAAGCAGGTATAGGATCCCCAAGAACTAGAATTACAGCTAGATGTGAGCCACCATGTGGATGCAGGGACTAGAACCCAGGAAGAGCAGTCAGTGCTCATATCTGCTGGGACATCTCTCCTTTCCACACCCTGCCCCTTTTTTTCATATATAGTTGCTCTGTGGTTGAGTGTGATTTGAATTTCTGATCCTCCTACTTCCATCTCTCCGGCGCTGGAATCACAGGAATGTACCACCATGGCCATTTTATGAGAAAACCAGGGCTTTGAAACCATCTCACAGTGAAATGGAAGCTTGCTCTTTGCTGGCTAGCCAGCAATCCACCTATTTCTGCCAGCCCCTTCCCCATCCTGGTGTTACAGGTATGAGAAGCTCTACTTGGCTTTTTATATGGGTTCTGGGATTCAGACTCAGGCCCTCATGCTTGTAGAGCAAGGACTTCAAACATGGCTGGCAAGCACTCGACCAACTGAGCTGTATTCCCTAGCCCTGAGGGAGGTCTTCTGTAGCCCAGACTGTTCGAGAACCAACAATGTATCCCAGGATGACAATGACCACCTAATTCTTCTACCTCTGCTTCTCAAGTGCTGGGATTACTTGCATGTGCCACTACACCTGGCTCCCAGCCCTGATGTTTATCTTCTGTCTTTTCTAAGAAAGGAGGGATAATCCTAAATAACCAGCATTTTAATTTGTAAACACTGTCTTGAAAGAAAAAAACAAAACAAACAAACAAACAAAAAATTCAACAAACTGGGCGGTGGTGGTGGTGGCACCACGTACATTTAGTCCCAGCACTGAGGGTGAGGCAGGTGGATCTCTATAAATTCAAGGCCAGCCTGGTCTACACAGCAAGTTCCAGGACAGCCAGGGCTACACAGAGAAATTCTGCCTATAAAGACCAAAAATAAATAAATAAAAACAATTTTTAAAAAATTCAACAATTAATCTGTAGCAAATTAGAAATGATCTTTCAAAAAAATTTCTTGATTGATGCCATGTTAAGTAAATCATATTCACCTTTCCTTCTGAGAAATCACATATCCATCTAGTACTCTGAGATTTAAGCACCAGCTGACAATGTACGGTCGATAGTCAAACCCTGGAATGGACGGTGTTGCCATCACACAAGGATTGTTCATGATTGACAACTGCTCCAATTCACTTAAAGAGGCCAAAAACGAGATCTAAAACAAAAGACATCTTTGTTGAACAAAATGAATGTTCAGTGTCAAGCACAGGGTTTCCGCTGATTACATAATTTTGGCAGCATTTGAAAATGTCACAATTTCTCTCTTGTTCTAAAAAGCATCAAGCAATTTTCTACTATTAGCCAGTGACTTCCAAAACTCTAAAAACCTAGCCATTTGTCCTTCCTGAATTAGAAAGTATCAGCATTATTTCCTAGTTAAGAAAATCATATTTCCTTTAATTGAGGCAGGGTCACATTTAACCCAGGCTGATCTTTAGTTTTAACCCTCCTGCCTCCACTTACTAAGTGCTGAGGTTACAGACATAAAGGACTTTGACTGGCTTGAGAAAACCCTATTTGAAAACATAATAGAAGCCAGGGAAAAGTGAACAGATTGCCTCATTGGCCCCTATATGTCTCTCCCCTACCAATCACCAGTGATGATAATTGCAGCATTACAACTGAAATTCAGCCTCATGACCTGCCAGTGTTAAGAAAAATACTGATGCTCTAGCGCCAAATGTTTCACCAGGCAGCAATTCTCCCAAGATGGTCACAGTCTTTAAAAATGAGCTTGAGAACTCTGTTCATTTTTAGACTGTGGAACAATCCTCTTGTACACTGTAAAGATTTGTCACTTGAATTGGTAGCCACACAGGAAGTATAGGTGGGGTAACCAAACTAAGGATGATGGGAAGGAGAAGGGCAGAGTCAGGAGTCGTCACACAGAGGGAGCAGGAGATGGACTTGCCATGCTAATAAAGGTACCTCCACATGGCAAAGCATAAATAGAAACATGGGTTAACTTAAAATATAAGAGATAGTTAGTAATAAGTCTGAGCTATTGGCTGAGCATTTATAATTTATATTAAGCCTCTGAGTCAATTATTTGGGAAGCAGCTGCTGGGTATTTGGGAGCAGGTGGGCAGGAGAGAAATGTCTGACTACAAGAACCTCTCCTGTCTCTCCTGGACTTCTCCTTTCTGGATCCCCCAGAGTCCTGGACTTCACCTTCCTGGATCCCACAAGGAAATATCCCAGAGTCACATTTTACCTCATTTAAGTCGCGGATTTCATTTTCTGCCAAAGACAATATAGAAAGGCTTCTGGGTAGATATGCAGGTGCCATTCTAAGAGAAGTGATGATGTTTCCATGTAAAAGCAAGGTCTTGAAAGAAAAAAAAAATAAAGTCAACAAATTATCAATAAATTGACTTGACAATGCCAAAATGGTGTATGCAAGAATAAAAACATGTATTTTGTTACATACTTCTCATTGCACATAATCAAAGATTAATACTTAGACGGCCCCTAAGTGGTCTTTAGCCCACATGGGTTAAGAATTATCCAAGAACACATAGTTGATGTGGTATCCAGCTGTGCTATGATGCACAACATGCTATGCAATTTACGTTAATACACAAAGCAGTTTCCAACATAGTTATTCATTTCCTTTTAAAATATCAAAAGAAAGATGGGTGTGGTGGCGCACGCCTTTAATCCCAGCACTGGGGAGGCAGAGGCAGGCTGATCTCTGAGTCTGAGTCCAGCTGGGTCTACAGAGCGAGTTCCAAGACAGCCAGGGCTACACAGAGAAACCCCTGTCTCAAAAAACCTTAAAAAACAAAACAAAACAAACAAACAACAAAAAACCCACATCAAAACAAGGGCTGGAGAGATAGCTTGGTGGCTAAGAGTGTTTGCTCTACAACCATGAGGACCTATTATCGAATCCCCAGCACCATAAAAAAATCTGGGCATAGTGGTTCATACCTGCGACCCCAGCACTGGGGGCAGAAACAAGTGGATTTCGGGCCAGCCAACCAACAGCTAAGCGTGAGCTTCCACTTCAATGACAGACTATTTCAAAGTAATAGGATAGAGAGGGATAGAGGAAGACACCCAACATCCTGTTCTAGCCACCACATGTGCACACAGAGGTGTGTTCAACTGCACTCATGTCCATGCACCACATCCACATCTACCACACACACATACACGCACATAAAATAAAACAATCACGTAGAAAGTAAATTTTGCAAAAGAGACAGAGAAGCCACAATTCGTACTTTACAACTACATTTTTTGCTTAGTTGAAGCCAAAGAAAGGTAGAAATTATCACTTGCAGACATAGCTGACCCATATTAAGTCAGCAACAATAAAGAGTAAGTCCAAGGGGTGGAGGGATGTTTCAGTGGTTAAGAGTGCTTACTGCTCTTGCAGAGACCTAGGTTAAGTTTCCATACCAGGACTCACAACCACCTGTGACTCCAGCTCCAGGTTAGCCAAGACCCTTTCTGTCTTCCTGGGCACTGTGTGCACACAGAATATATACAGACAACCAGGTGCCCACACACACATAAAACAAATAGACCTTTTAAAAAGAATAAGTTTAAGATACTCTAAACATTTAGGATTCTGTTTAGCTATTCATATATCCATACCAGGGGGGGAAAAAGGGTTATAACAAAAGGAAAAAATGCACAAAATATCCAATCATCTTTTAGTTCTTTTGAGTTCTCTTAGCATTTATCAGGACAGCTGGATACATCAAATTGTTTAGAATTGCTGGGCAGTGGTGGTGCACACCTTTAATCCCAGCACTTGGGAGGCAGAGGCAGGTGGATCTTTGTGAGTTCGAGGCCTGCCTGGTCTACAAAGCAAGTTCCAGGACAGCCAGGACTGTTAACACAGAGAAATTCTGTCTCAAAAAAAACAAAACAAAACAAAAATTGCTTAGAATTATTGTTGCTATAAAATTATTTCTGCTCAAGAGGTAGGAAAAATAGAGCTTCAGATTCCACTTCTAAGGCTTGAAGAATCTATCTGGTATTAATAATATTCAATTAAGCAAAAATACAGAAAAAAACTTCACATATCATTTTTTTTAGATTTTATCATTTATTTTATGTATGTAGGTGTTTCACCTACTTGTATGTCTGTGCACCATGTGCGTGCCTATGCCTATGGAGGTCAGAAGAGGGAATTTAGGTTCCCAGGAACTAGGATTACAGACAGTTGTGAGCCACCATATGATACTGGGAATCAAACCCAGGTCCTCAGGAACAGCAGCCAGTGCTCTTAATCATTGAGCTATCTCTCTACCCTCCATGTTTATCATGTTTATTAAGTGAAATTAGTTTTGTTAATTAAATTATACTTGGTATTGAAAACAGCATCCTTAAGAATAGGAAAAAATAAACACAAAAACAAAACCACACACACACACCAAACAGACAGGTGGACAAAGACTTAGGCAAATGGATCACTTGAGCCCAGGAGTTCAAGACCAACCTAGACAACACAGTGATACATCATCTAAAAAACAATCTAAAGTTGGGCGTAGTGGCACATGTCTTTAATCCCAGTACTCGGGAAGCAGAGGCAGGTGGATCTCTGCGTGTTCGAGGCCCAGCCTGGTCTAGATAGCCAGTTCCAGGACAGACAGACAGAGCTACATAATAGAAAGACCCTATCTCAAAAAAAAAAACAAAAACAAAAACAAAAAAACACAACTTTAGGATGGATTACTTCAAACTTTACCAGAATATTATATATTTACTGAAGCCCCTAGCATTAGCTAGCTTAAAATGAAGGGAATTCACAACATTCAGAGAATGGGAAATAAGAAGTAACTAACTACAATGACTATTTTTACATAAAGTAAATAAATCACATATAGGAACTAACAATCAATTTGGGAGGCCTAAGCACTCCTATGCCTCAAGAGTACATCTCTTGAGCTCAGGAGTTCCAGAAATAGCCAGGGCAATACAGTGAGACTTTGTCTCCAAAACAAAAAAGAAAAAAACAAAAAGTTCCTAAGTTTTTACAACAAAGACAACTGGCAAGCATAGCGGCAGACACCTGTAATTCCAGAATTCTGGAAAGAGGGAGAAAGATCATGGTGACCCTGAGAGGTTAGCCTGGGCTTTACTGGGAGACCCCTTCAAAAAGAGAGAGAGAGAGAAGAGAGAGGTTCTTAATATACAGTATATGGCAGGCTGAGTTTATGGCAATTAGATTACATTTTTAGTAATTTTTTTAATTTGTGATAATTTTTAAAAAGTGACAGAAGACCCACTTACCTTCAAAGACATCAGTTTTGATAGATCACCTATCTGGGGTATGTTATTGTCTGACAAATCAAGGTGTTGTAGAGCTGTACAGCTATTGATTTGCTCCATGGTCTATTACAAGGAAAACATCATATTATTCAGTGCACTTAAAATCAAAAACCCACAATCATTCCCTAAGTCTTTATAGCTGACTCCCCTGCATCCTCTGGTCACTAGAAGCACAGCAGCAGAGCTGAGCAAGACAAGGGAGAAAGGGGGAGCAAAATTTAAAAAGTAGCCATGGTGCAGGTTTTCAAGGATACCAAGCAATCCATACCATCCCAAATATTTACAGCCCAAAGAAACTTCAGTGACATCTAACTGTTAGCAGAGAAAAGAATTTACAAACATAGAATGAAGCCACACAGCCTACTAAATCCTGGCTCTGTGGTCAGGGAGGACCAGAGCAAGGCAGTGTCTTCTGGGCATTACGGGACCACGGCACTCCTGAACACACAGCCGCTGTGGTTATCTGCACAAGACCGGCACAAGGGTGAGCCAGGCAACAGTTTAGCATAGAGGGAGAAGGGCTTCCCAGCCCCACTCCTGAGGACCTGTGGACAGCTAATGGCTTCTGAGAAAGGGAGAGTCAGTTGTCCTTAAGAGTGTGGCTCCTAATAAGTAAGTCAACCACGATCCAGTGGATGGCACCACACCCAGGAATACATGGAGAGCATAAATTGGACTCAATGGGTTATTTTTAAAATGAGAAAGAGAGATGACATCTAGTTGGATAGGGAGGTGGGGATGGATCTGGAAAAAGTTAGGGAAGGAGTGGTGGATGGATATAATCTAAATATGCTGTATGCTGTGTGAAATTCTCCGGGAATGAATTAAAACACATTTTTTAAAAATTTCGGGCTCTGCAACTTCTTGGATGTACAAATTGGGACAAGCTTCTCTGTCTACACAGTAAGTATAGTAACAATACCTACGTCACAGCTGACATGAGCTTACTACATACAAGGTGCTCGGAAAAGCACCTCCCATAAGGCCACTGCTCAGGAAAGGCAACAGTTACTATCGTTTATCTAGTCCCCTCACCTAGCACATCAGAAAACAGATAGAGAAATGTTTATTAACTTGTCCAAAATGACAGTTCCTGTGTGGCAGAAGTAGGAGCAGACAGATCCAGATCTCTTGACTTAAAAAAAACTTTTTTCCATGTACCATTAAAATTTACTTAAAGTTTAAACTCAGTAGGGAAGACTCTCTTTCTTCATCATTCTAGTATTTGATTTACTTTTTTAAAGTATAATATAGATTCTCTGTATTAGAATGTAAGAGAATACTATACTGTAGTATATGTTCAAAATGGAGGCTTTTTAAAGTTCATGTCAACACAGATTGTAGAAGTAGACATTTTCATTTTTCAGTCTGCTTATTTCTATACTTGCCAAGTTTCTTTTTCACAAAGAACAATTAGCTATGAAAAAAAAATCTCAAAAGTGAATTACCAAGAAAAAGAAAGCCATTCACCTTCAGATTATTTCCTGCCAAATTCAGCCATTCCAAATGGACTAGGTCCTTCAGCCCTTCCATGCAGCCAATACTATTATGAGGTAAATTTAATACCCGGAGTTGAGTCAGTTTGGCCACACCCATCATCCGAACCAGCCGATTATTAGCCACTGACAACTGTGAAGAGGGAACATTATTATTCCTAGAAACAAATGTATATGTCCACACCTATTACTTTCACATTATGGTAGATGGCCAAACATTGCCAAATACACAAAACAAATTTATATTTTTACACATATTATTTACACCTATTACCTACAGTATAACTATTGGAGTTTGTTGTTTTAATCAACAAAAAATATAAAACCTGTTAAGAGGCAACCAACTGATGTGCTCCACAGGAAGGAATTCACGTGTGTTACTGTAAACCAGCCAAAAACCCGAGGCTGGGGATGACATAAGCCCTGTGACAATCTCCTGATGTTTTTTGCTAAATGGACATAATGTAGCTATCAAATTGCTATCAAATTGCCTTCTAAATAACTACACATACCCCACAAAACAATGCTGCTGTCAGCTCTAGTCAGAGAAGCTTCCTCTGCAATGAGTAGTGGTGGCTGCAGAGACTCACAACCGATCAAAGTACAGGAAACAAATGAAGAGCTGCTAAATGCCCAGCCATGAGTGGGGCATCTATCACATCCCCGCCAAGGCTCCAGGAGTGCAGTGGGAGAAGGGGAAAGGTATGGAATACTGACTTCTGGGGAAGACATGGCTGTTTGTACTTTTTTTGTTGCTGTTGTTGTTGTTTTTGGTTTTGGTTTTTGGAGACAGGGTTTCTCTATGTGTAGCTCTGAGTGTCCTGGAACTCAGTCTGTAGATCAGGCTGGCCTAGAACTCACAGGGATCTGCCTGCCTCTCCCTCCCAGGTACTGGGATCAAAGGCGTGCACCACCACCACCACCACCACCACCACCACCACCACCACCACCACCCAGCTGGCTGTCCTACTCTTGAACTCTAAGCAGCACAAGATCTCCATCAGATGAGCTCCTCCTCCTAGCCGGGAGGTGGTGGCGCACTCCTTTAACCCCAGAACTAGGGAGGCAAAGGTAGGTGGATCTCAGTGAATCTGAGGCCAGCCTGGTCTACCGTGTGAGTTCTAGGACAGCCAGGACTGTTACACAGAGAAACCCTGTCTCAAAACAAACAAACAAACAAACAAAAAAAAAAAAAACCAATGAGCTCCTTTATAAGATCAGCTCCTCCATAAGCTGGAGGTGGGGAGAGGAGTTTGGAAGGCCCTACCCATCCCTGAGGATTACTAGACAGTCTAGTAATTACTAGACAGGAAGAGGGAAAAACATTTTCTTCAGGGTGTAGCCACTGGTAGGGTGTCTATGCTCCTGTAAACAGATTCTCATTCATGCCCCTCATGAAATTCACTGGATCACAAAAAGGGGGGCAGGGAAGAATGAGGAGGACGAGGATGAGAAGAAGCCATGAAAAAGCAGGAGGCCACTGGAGAGGAGAAGGGATTAGAGGAAGTAGAAAGAAACGAGGCCAACGGCAATGAATGTGATAGAAATACATTATATACATATCCAGCAAAATGAAGCCCAGTGTTAGGCATGATCAACGTATGCTTACACAAAGTGCACATAAAGCTGAATGAGACTGTCAGTTACTAAAGATATCTATGTGTGGATGGTGTACGTTTATGTGCTGTATGTACGTGAGTGTATGGGCGCACGTGCCCATCTGTACACATGCAAAAGCCAGAGCAGGACGCTGGGTGCCTCCCCCAGCACTCTCTGCCTGACTGCTTTGAGACAGGCTCTCACTGAACTGGAAGCTCACCAGGATGGCTAAGATGGCTGGCCAGCCGGCTCTCAGGATCTGCCCATCTCTCCCCTCCAACGACTGGGTTAAATGTAAACTACATGCATTGATGCCCAGCTTTTCATGTGGGTGCTGGGGATCCAATTCCAACCTCTGGTGTTTGCAGAGCCAGTGCTCTTACCCACCGAGCCATCTCCTAAAGACATTCTTAACAGATCAATAACTTGAAAATATAAGCTCCATAAAAACTGTCTTCATTTGTTGCAGTCAAAACTAGGTCAATGCTAGGTATACTAAGAGGGACTAAATAAACGCTTCTTTTTTGTTTGTTCATTTGTTTGTTTTGGCAGTACTGACGATTAAACTTAGGGCTTTGAGTATGCCAAGCGTGTACTCTTAGCACTCAAGTACATCCCCAACATTCTTGGATGAGGAAACTCTTTACCCCCGGTATGAAGTAAAAATTATTTTAAGACAATACTTTGTCAACATATAATGTTCTCTTTAAGTGGAGATAGATAGATAGATAGATAGATAGATAGATAGATAGATAGATAGATAGATAGA
>CABHPH010118368.1:0-12425 GCA_902168325.1 Peromyscus nudipes
GTCTCACTCTGTAGCCCTGGCCGTCCTGGAACTCACAGAGATCCACCTGCCTCTGCCTCCCGAGTGCTGCGATTGATAGACATTTGCCACCTCACTTGTCCCTTTTTCTTTTTCTGCTCTCAGTATGCATGCACGTGTGTGCACACACTCGCACAGGTACACACACACACACACACATCCTCTCTCTCTCTCTCTCTCTCTCTCTCTCTCTCTCTCTCTCTCTTACCAGTAGGGGCTGCTGTATGTCTTTGCTGCTTCAGAGGGAAGGTAAAGTAGGCATCACAGCCAAAGAGCAATGTAGCAAATATGCCCAGTACCTGAGAAGACAGGAGCGAGGGGACTAGATTAGAGGATGTACCTACTCAGGCTCTTGTATCCACCTCCAGGGACCGGCCTATGTGAGATAATGACCATCCAGCCCTATGCTAGGAAACCAGGGGACCTCAGGGAAAGAAAAATCAGGAGTCTGAATGCGAACCTACCCCACCATCTCCCCAGTTACCTCTCAGCACAGGTCAGCCACCCCCATTGGCTCATATGTAGAGGGCATGCTTCATACTACATTTGAGGCAAAGTTCTACCCTAACTAATGTTGACAAAGGTCTCTATGTCAGACACAGGACAGTGTTTTACAACAAATGATCTTGGCAGATTAAAATCAAAGTCTGGGGCCAGACTTTGCGGCAAGTCCTGCTAGCAACTTTGGCCTGGTGTGGCTCACACACTCCTGCAGAAGCCCCTAGATCCTCAAGCCTTCTTCCTGTCTTGGGATCTGCTTCTTGGGCTCTTACCCCAGCGGCAATTTTGGAGCTGCCTTTTCCTTCTACAAGGACAACAATGGAGGTGATCAGGTAGAGGATGGCTGCTATGAGGGCTCTGAAGAAGTCCTGTGGATGGAGAAAGATGGTAATTTCAGCATCCAGAGTGCTCCAGACCATTCTAACTTCCCAACCCCGCTGCCCACCCTCTGCAGTGCTGGCCCCTTTCTCACAGTCCACGGCCAGTTGATGAATGATATCTTGGAGTGCAGGTCACACATGTAGAAGACAAATAGGACAGCAGCAATGATCATCTCAACCACAGACAGGGACGAGTATGCTGACGTCGAAGCACTGAAGCAAATTAAAATCACCAGGCACAGTACCTAAGAGGGGGACAGAGGACCGCAATCAGCCGTGGGTTAAGAGCAGCGGTGTAAATTGGTGTAAATTAAAAAAGTGGCATCTCAGTAGGCGGTTGGTGGCGCACGCCTTTAATCCCAGCACTGTGAGTTTAAGGCCAGCCTGGTCTACAGAGCGAGTTCCAGTACGGGCTCCAAAACTGCACAGAGAAACCTTGTCTCGAAAAACCAAAAAAAAAAAAGAAAAAAGAAAAAAGAAAGAATGAAAGAAAAGAAAAGAATAGATCTCAAACACAAATCCGCTTCCCAAGACTGGTGATGCGCTCTGCGGCCGAGCATTTGTGGCATTTGCCTAACATGTGCGAGACCCTAGATTCTGCCCACTCAGCAGAGTTGGGGGTGGGGAGGAAAGAAAAAATTCCTTTTCTCAAAGAACTACCAGGAGTGAGAAAAATGACACACAAGAATTGCTAAACCCCTCTCGCGTGCTCTGTGTTCTCCAAGCATTGTCTTAGAGTTTTACATGTCTTATTTCGCTTAACCATCACAACAATCTAATGAGCTAGCTACTATTCTATTTTACACATGAGAAATTTGAGTCATAGAGAGGTTAAGTGGCTTGCCCAGGATCACCCAGTAAGAAAGGAGCAGAATTATGTGCTTCGGTTCCCCTTTCCCCGAGGGGAGTGGCCCTGCCAGGTGTTTTGTGAGCGCTGGTGGCGCCAGCGTCCATGCCTTTAGGGGAGGGACGTGCGGTTCCCCAGGCAACCCCTTTGGGCAGGGGTGAGACTGACACTAGAAGGGCAGGGCTCCGTTAAAGGCGCCGCACCTCTTTTATAAGTGACCCAAAGCCAGTGTCCACTTTGAGGGGGATAGAAAACCAAAGTTCCCTATAACCATCCAAAGAGCTAAGGACCTCCCATCCAGTCCCAAACTGGCAAGGGAGAACTGGCGAAGGGTGGAGCGCCCTACCCTAGGGGACTAGCTCTACCCCACCCCAACAGGCCCCGCCTTTGGGCGCATTGCCAGCCCGCCAGCCAGTGCCCAGGCCGGCCACGCCCTGCCACGAGAGACATCCACTCCCCAGGACCCCTTCTCTGTGTCCACTATGAGTCTACGCCCCTCACACCGAACCCCCAATATAAGTTATAGACTCATCGCCTCACCAGTGCACCACCAGCTCTCCACTACTTCGCCCATGCCCCACCGAACCCCCTGCACCTTGGCGTCGATCCTCCTCCACGAACTCACCCACCTGCACCCCACTGCCAATCAGCCTGGCCACGTGCCTGCCTCAACCCGAACAGTCCAGGACCGAGCGGTCCAGCCTGCACACCCGGCCTCTGCCCACCCTCCGGTCCCAGAACACTCACAATCTCAGCAAACAGGAAAATTCCCTTTTTGGTGCGAGAGAAGCTGGTACAGGCTAACCAGCAGCCAGGGGCTGAGAGGCGATCAGAGTCCGCCATGGTGTGTGCTGGAGTCGCTGGGACGCAGAAGCTCTGTTTTCTGGCTCACGAGTTCGAGGTCGCTGCACACCCAACCGTTTGTCCCGCCGTCTGGCCGGGAAGGGGGCCCCCGGGCAAAGGAGGGAATGAATCACCGCGCCTAGCTGAAGCGGGCGGGGCCGGAGGGGGCCGGGCCAGGTGGCTGCCGCCCCGGAAGCCCCCTTTGCCCTCCGGCCAAAGACAGTACGGGTCCTGTGCACACCTCCATCTTCGAGGTGTCTGGCAACTCCAGATACCAGGTGCAAGAATATAGAGACCCTTAACTTTTCAAAAAATGCAAAAGCGCTACTTCCACTCCGAACCGAGCGAATCTGACTTCCTACATTTGATCTTAACCAAAAGGCCAACAAGCAATAGAGCAACAGAGTGACTCAGTTTCCTTGGCTGGAAAAAAAAAACAGCCGAGGCCCTGTTTAAACCCGAAATTCTCGAGACCAGGTATGTTTCCTGAATTCGGAGTGCTTTGAATTTTAGAAGGTTTTCCCTTAGCATGTAGCGCAATGGTTCTCAACCGGTGGGTCGCGACCCCTTTGCGTCTAACGACCCTTTCACAGGGGTCGCCTCAGACCACCAGAAAACACAGATATTTCCATTAGGATTCATAACAGTAGCAAAATTACAGCTATGAAGTAACAATGAAAATAATTGTATGGTTGGGGTCACCACAACTTGAGGAACTATATTAAAGGGTCACAGCATTAGGAAAGGTGAGAACTACTGATAGATAGTATATTACCTAACACTCTGCAGGATCTGGGGTACTAAAACTCAATTACCTCAAGAAATGGTGTAAATGTTCACAATAAGTGAGATGAAGAAAGATTGAACATTGTTCCTGATTAGGTCAGGTCACGTGCTGTAGTCAAATGACACCAGGCTGGAGTGGGGAGGGTGCAGTGGGTTTCCAGAGTTTGGGAAGCTTTGGTTATATATAAAAGATAGTGCGGTGTGAAATGTGTCAATAGTGCAGCAAAGACTTGGGGAGAACAGGACCCGGTGATCACCTAGTAAAGAGTAGTGAGTTTCAATAATCTGCTTAGAGCCAAGGGAGCCAGTGGCTTACTACTCTGTGCTGTGCAGTTCCAGGGAAGTCTCCAGCCTGGACCTCAGCTTTCTGCTTCTGAGAAGAGAGGCCAAGCCAGCTTTGGTGAAGAATGGGGAAAGCACACATTTTTGCTGAGAGCTGGGCAGGGTAAGGGGATGCTTCTTGGAATGCAATTTTGGGTAAGAAAGTTGACATTTTGCACTGTGTTCCTGAGCAATTAATTTCGCCTAGCCATCTTAGTGTCTGACTCTGAAATCAGGACACACACACCCCCCACACACAGTGTGTTCTGAACATGGGTTTTATGCTCATCTCAAGTGTACAGAAATCACTGGAAGGCCCGAATTCAATCTAAGGTCCTGCCTGCCCCCACCCCAAACATAGATCCCTTTCACATGAAGGAGCTCCCTTTTACAATTGCCATTGTTGAAGGAGTGACTGAGTAATGGAAAGGTTGAAACATTTTTCTCGGTGTTGAGTGCATGCATTCAAGCAGTGGCAAATACCTGCACTTGGAGAACACGACAAATTTAGCTGCCTCTGGCCTTTGTACTTGCCGTTCTCATTACTGGATGCCCTTCCCCCAGCTTTTCATTCACTTGGCTTCTGGTTTTTCAGGTTCCACTTCAAACGTTATGTCTTCAATCGAAGCCAGCAGCCCACCACCATCTCCCACAACATAACCCCTCCTTTTCTTTGTCTTTCCTTTCGTTTGATGTTCAAAACAGTCTCACTGTGTAGCCCAAGGTGGCTTAGGGCTTAGAACTTGTGACCCTCTTATCTCACTCAGCTGCCCACATGGAGGAATTACAGGGATACACAGTCTCCAGCCATAAGCCCCTTTTTTTATTTTTGTAACTATCACTTCTCTTAGAAGGTCTCTTTTGTGCATTCCTGCCATTCTTGCCTGACATCAGTCGACTTTCACTATCCTAGCTACACAACGATAGAGCTTTGTCTTGCTCCCTGGTGTCACCAGAGAACTCTGGAGAGCAGGTATCCAGTTGAGGTGTTTGTCAAATAGGGGTGAGATTACAAGCTTTGACTGTTGTTGCTTTGAGCTCTCCCCCTCCAACCTATTGGCACTCTCTGGGCCTCACTTCCCCATTTTGTGAAATGATCTATCGGAGTTGGTGAGTGGGTGTGTAACGAGATGAAAATAAATACCCCATTAAAGCTAGTAGCAGGGATGAAGCTAAACTAAGGAAATGGTGGCTGGGGTTACTATATTAGTCCCCTGGGTGTGACTGTTTAGGAATTATATACTAGAACCCTTTCCTGACTTCTGGGGAGCCATACTCCCACTATGCTCTGAGTCATGAGTAGCTGGAAGTCACCCACACACACACACACACACACACCCACACACACACGCACAATGTTCACAGCACTAACACTTCAAGTGTTCGCTTCTTTATAGCCCGGCTGCCAGCTGTCCCTGTTTAGTTTTGCAGTCTGCCCCACCCCCACCCTCAGTGTCACCTGAGACTCTGGTCCTGTCATTTCTCTCCCCTCCCTGCATCCTCCTTACAGGAGCGAAAGTTGCCTGTTTGGACCACAACTTCCCTCTTTGGGGGATGGGGCTGAGTGTTCAGGATGTGGTTAACAGCAAAGGTGACTGGACGTTTGTAGCATTGGCTGGAGCCTGCTTTGTGGCTACCCGGGTTGTCCATATAAGCCTTTTGACAGTAGGACTCAGCTCCCAGGGTGGAGGAAACTCGTCTCTTCCCGAGACCAGGACCGCCCAGAGCAGTTTACCACCTTCTAAGGAAAAGGGGAGGCGTGGACCAAAGATTTCTAACAGCCCTTTTTAGCCTGACCCACTCCGGGCGCTGACTCAGACCTTCCCCACTCTGTCCCTAAGTGGGGTCCAGGGCCCCAGCCCGCGCCCCCAGGGTAGCAGTAGGGTAGCAGTCTACGTGCCAGTTAAAGCTAGTTTTTCAAGCAGGAAGTAGGAGACCGCAGACTCTGCGTGGAGGAAGGCGCCAGGTTTCTAGATTTGCTTATCTTGATGTCTGTAGGCTGAGGGTCTGAAGGATTCCATGCGGGAACCCTGAGCCTACTGGGGCACGCCCACAACTGGCCCACTTCTGCATTCCCCACGCCACATGCAATAATATGCGTTCTCCAAACGTGAAATGAATGAATAGGAAGAAGTGCAAGGGTTAGCAAAGCAAAGTAAACTGGGGAGCAAGCAGAAATAAGGATCCATCTGGAGGCATGAACACGCAGCTTTCAGATGGTTTCAAAGGACCTTCATCGAAACCAGATCAACCCACCCCTCCCTTCCAGGGTGGACTGGGAAGCCTCACCCCGCCTAGAGCACCTGGCAAGTCAGGACTAGATCCAGCTATTTTATTACCTCCCGACCGGGAAAGAACTAGGAGAATCTGAGGCACGCGGGGGTGGGAGGGAGTGCGAGCACTCTGGGCTCCGGCAGGGCCGTACCACTGGCATCTTGAAGGGGTGGGGACCAGTCCACTGAGTAATGCGTAATGGGAGGGGACTAGACCAGGTTAAAACGCTAAGGGGAAAGCTAGTGCCTGGCGGTCAGGCATGCTAAAACCAGGTGAGACTTCACCAAGTGAGCACAGAGCTGTCTGTTGGTGCTCAGTGCCTCCGCCTTCCAGCTGCCATTTCCTGAGCGAGCTGCGCCCCCCCGCCCCGAACCCCTAGAGCCTGTGAGAGCCGGTCCTCGCTCGGCACCAGCCAGGGCCCAGGGGTACCAGGGATGCGGTCATCCAAGTCTTCTGTGGGGTGCTCCACTGCAGGAACCACGTGGCCAACAGCCACTGCCTCTGGACTAGCTTCCAGACTGGTCTGGGTCTTGGGTGGGTGATGAACTGGGGAAATAGTGATGCGAGACTTTGTCATCCTGCTTCCCCTAGGATCTGGGCTGCAATCTGGAGAGAGCAATACTGGGGGTTAGATTGGGTGGTGGAGTGGGGAATGGAAATCGGAGCCTTGGCTAAGAGTGGCCAGAAAAGCCTTAGAGAACGATCTCTTCAAGGCCTAGAAGTGCCACTCCCTCACAAACCCAAACATTACCCCCTCTAGATTTACCTCTTCAATCCAGGACATGCCCCACAGAAATCATTGCCCAAAGGAAGTCAGACCTTTGGAGCGTGAAGCTTTCCTATGTGAGACTTCTGAACGCTCCTCTCTCCCTCCTTCTCCCTTGGTTCCCTGCCCTTTCACCTTTTGATCTGTGCTTAAACATTGGATGGGGGGAAGCTCACGTATGGAGGTCAGAGAGGACAACTTGAGTGGGCCAAGTCTCTCCTCCCACTATGTGGGTCCCAGGGATCGAACTCATGACGTTAGGCTTGGTGGCAAGCACTTTCATCTGCTGAGCTGCCTTGCCAGCCCCCTTTACTTGTCTCTCACAACTAAACCCCTTACTCTGTAAATACAGAGCGTATCTGGGAGATGGACTCCACACGGCTTCTCAGATGGCAAGCACTGGACCACAGAACTGCATCCCAGACGTCAGAGTCCTCGGTCTCTATATCCTTACCCCCTTTTCCTGAGACTGGCCTTTCTAAAAAACAGCTTTTATCCCGGACCCTCCTCTCCTAGGACCTCAAAAGCATTCTCTCTGAAGTTCCTACTCTGGGATGCCCCCCTCCCTGTCTCAGATTTTGTGAATTCTATAACCCAGCCCCGGCACTGGACCTCTACAGTCCCCACTGAGACCACCAAACCCTTTCTACCCAGGATCCAGCCTTTCTACTCTCTGAGCCTCTCCTTCCCCTCTCTGATCCCTGCTTCTCTTCCCTGGGAAACTCAGCATCTCACCTCTCTTCTGATGGCCTCCACCCTCCTCAGTCCTTCTGGCATCCATCTCTTGAGGCCGGCGGAGTACCAGGCAAAGTCGGGGGCCTCCAGTGCGTATCCGCTCCACTACCTGGGCATGAGTGAGTCCCTGTGTTGACTCTCCATTGATATGGAGCACGAGGTCACCAGCCTGCAAGAACACAGTGGCGTATGAAGGGCAGACGAAGAACACTTGACAAGGACAGGGACCATATCTATGAATGGCCTGCTGCTGAGAGCTAACCTGCAAACGACCACATTGCTGTGCTGGCCCATTCTTCAGCAGTCCATGTATGGCCAGCGGAGCATGCCCAGATACACCTCGTCCTCCTTTTAAAGTGAAACCAAAGCCTGCAGGACCTCGGACCAGCTCCACAGAAAATTGTCCAGTGGCTTGGGGTACTTTCAAAGCATAGCTTGCCTTATTCTGGGTTACTGGAGGTGGCTCCATACATGTCCCCAGAGTCTCAGGCCTTCGATGCTGGAATAAGGGCAAGAGTATACATAAATTAGCTGGGTGAATGTCTTAGTTAGAGTTATTACTGCTGTGATGAAATGCTGTGACCAAAGCAACTTGGGGAGGAAAGGGTTTATTAGGCTTACACTTCCACATCACTGTTCATCATCAAAAGAAGTCAGGACAGGAACTCAAACAGGGCAGGAACCTGGAGGCAGGAGCTGATGCAGAGGCCATGGAGGAGTGCTGCTTACTGGCTTGCTCCCCATTGTTTGCTCAGCCTGCTTTCTTATAGAACCCAGGACCACCAGCCCAGGAATGGTACCACCCACAGTGGGCTGGGCCCTCTCACATCAATCGCTAATTAAGAAAATGCCTTATAGCCAGATCTTATGGAGGCATTTTCTCAATTGAGGTTCCCTCCTTTCAGATAACTCTCTCTTGTGTCAAGTTGACATAAGACTAGCCAGCACAGTGTAGAAAGTGAATGCCTGTAATCCTAGCACCGGAGAGTCTGAGGCAGAGGGATAACCATGAATTTGAGGAAAGCCTAGTATACCTATCAAGTTCCAGGCCACCCTGGGCTACAGGGGATGCAACAAAAGCGAAGGGTTGACACAGAGCACAGCACTGAGTAGTAGTACCTGGGATCGATGTTCCACAAGAGTGGCATGAGGCAGGCGACTGTCTGTGACTTCTATATCTGCAGAATCCAGAACACTAACAGCTAAGATATGGAAGAAACAAAGAGGGATATCAAAGGATGCTGACATGGAAACGACCTGGGACTCCTGGGTTAACTTTTTCAAAATTATTTTTACTGGGGGCTGGAAAGATGGTTCAGTGGTTAAGAGCACCGTCTGTTCTTTCAGAGGACCCAGGTTCAATTCCCAGGACCCACATGGTGGCTCACAACTGTCTGTAACTCCAGTTCAAGAGGGTCTAATGCCCTCTTCTGGCCTCCATAGGCACTAGGTGAGCATGTGGTACACAGACATACATGCAGACATAATATTCACACATAAAATTAAAACATGTAAAAATCTGTTTTCACTTTATTTTATGTGTATGGGTGTTTTGCAGCACCTGGTGTCAGATCCTCTGGAACTGGCATTATTACATCATGAACCACCATGTGTGTGTGCTGGGAATTGAATCTGGTTCTTCTGTAAGAGCAACCAGTGCTCCTTTTTTTTTTTTTTGGTTTTTCAAGACAGGGTTTCTTTGTGTAACAGCCCTGACTGTCCTGGAACTTTGGAACTTGCTATGTTGACCAGGCTAGCCTTGAACTCACAGAGATCTGACTCCCCAAGTGCTGGGATTAAATGCATGCACCACCTCCATCTGGCTTCAACTCCTTAAAAATTAATCCTGTACCATCCATTTGAATACCCCATGCCTTCCTCCCAGATGTTAATAATACATTGGCTACATGCATTAGGTAACACCCTAAGTGGCTGTAGCTGAGTGGTAATGGGACTTCCTAGCATGTGCCACATCCTGAGTTTGGCCCCAGTACCTAAAGAGTTAAAAAAAAAAACACAATAATTTTAAAAAACAACGTACCTAAGGCCTTCAGGAAGGTTACCATCCCAAGATTAGGTTCCTGAAAATCTAGACTACAACCTCTAATTAGCCTACAAAATTTATTTCATTTCTCACATTTCAAGATCTACCCACAGCAGAAGACTTTAATCCCAGGATTCTAGAAGCTGAGGCAGGAATATTGGCTCAAATTTGAGGCCAGTGTGGCCTCCAGCATGAGACCTTGTCTCATGAAACCAAACAAGGGACTGGAGCGATGGTTCAGCAGTTAAGAGTTCCCACTACTCCTGCAGGGGACCAGAGGTCAATTCCCAGCACACACATGGAGGCTCACACCTGCCTGTAACTGCAGCTCCAGGTAGATCTGATACAGTCATGTGTATATACCTACACACACACAAAAAATAAATAAATAAATAAATAAATAAATAAATAAATAAATAAATAAAAGCCAGGCATGGTGGTGCACACCTTTAATCCCAGCACTCAGGAGGCAGAGGCAGATGGACCTCTGAGCTCTAGGCCGGCCTGGTCTATGTAATGAGTTCTGGGACATCCAGGGCTACAAAGAGAGACGGATGCTGTCTATAAAATAAAATGACATAAAAACTAAAACATTAAACACACACACACACACACACACACACACACACACACAAGAAAACCAAGCAAACAACAATCTCCCTCTGATGTGTCCAGAGCTTCCACAGGCTGACTGGCATTTCAGGCTCACCCCTTTGTAGAGAACTCATCTCGTCTCCCTAAGTGCTGCCTCTTGGAAATGACATTTTGGACGATTTCATACATGTATAAAATGTATTGAAATCATCCTTACTTCCATCATTCGCAATCTTGGACACTCAGCAACTGTAACTCCCTTCTTCCCAGCCTACCCCCTCCTACACCCTGGTTTGTGTATGTGTTGCAGGTAGCTACAGTTGCTGAGTGTCCAAGATTGCGAATGCCAAATCGGAGCCTCTCTTACCTTAATAACCACCCAGCCCAGCACTTTCCACATATGTTCTGAAACTCATCTATCTCAATAACCCTGAAGGAATACACTCTAGTTCGCGAGGTCTCGCTCCCTCCTAACCCCTCCCTGCGGAATCACACTCCTTAACAGTTCTTGGCCTTCTGGCTGAAAAACTTGCCCCGCCCTACCGAGTCCTTGCACCTACCCTCCTTGTGGCGCAGGCGCAATGTGGCACCCGCCTTCCGTGCCAGCGCTGACAAGTCCGCTGCGGCTCTGGCCGCCAGGGGGCGTGCGTCCAGCCGCTCCAGGAGCTGCCGAGCGCGGGAGCCCCCGGACCCAGGTAGGCCACCTCCTGCCCAGGAGAAGAAGACAAGTCATCATGGACCCAGAGCCGTGCAGGCCCGACCTGAGTGATTCCTAAGTCCAAAGACCTAGAAATGTCCCTCCAGATATACGGAGATTCCTGGCTACTCCGATAGTTCCAGAGATCGCCGACAGTCCCCTCCTCTCCTGGGACCACCACCACCACCATGCCCCCAACTGCCACATCTGTATGCACTGCCGGCTGCCTTGCCCCATAAAGTCCCGGGAGGTAGCCATTTGACAGCAATAGACCTGGACACCTCTGAGCACCCAACAAATTTCTTTGGAGCTCACCACACGGTCCTCTAGTAACACTAGATGCCAAAATTCTTTCGCCGTGTCTCTGGGGACCCTGCTTCCCCCACCTAAACCTCTCCCTGCAAGCAACCCTGAAGCCCCCAATTTCACCTCTAGTAAACTAGGCAATCCCTCCTACACCCAAGAGTTTCCTTAAAGGCCCAGTGTCCCTCCCCTCAGGGTACAAGTATCTCCAGATACCCCCTCCACAGACCCCCACCCCAGCCCACCCTCCTAATTCCCTACAGACTGCCTGCCTCCAGGTTCTTCTTGATGAGCTAGGTCTCCAGAGTCTGATGTGCCCCTCCAACACACACACACACACACACACACACACACACACACACACACACACACACACCCTTGAATCTGTAGGGGACCTGAAATACAGTTTCCATTGCTGGGCTCCTGGTTGCTGCCGGGACAGCCTGCGCACTAAGGCTGATGTTTACCACTTGGGGGGTGAAATGGTTAAGAGCTGACAGGCAAGACAGGGTGGCCTGGGACGTCTCCCTCCCGTTCTCTCTTCTCCACCCACGCCAGTACCTCCTCTGCTCCCTCTAGGGTCTGCGGTGTTCCCAGCGCGAGAGTCCATGGCCTGTGGTGTGCCTGGTGGACTCGGGGCAGCCAGGTGACTAGTTTTTAGCACAGGGGCGCGCTCAGCTGGCTCCTAGCCCAGGCCTGGACGCGGCTGTTGTCTGGCCAGTCCCAGGCCTGGCGTCAGGACCTGCGAGGTGACCTACCTGGCCGCAGGCGAGGAGGCCTGGTTGTGGGAGCCTGTAAAGTCAGAGTTTAGCCTTGCTCTGCCCCAGGCACTTCTAACTGGGAACTGGTTAAAACTGAAAAGCCTGAGTATACCAATTGTTAAACAAGATATGCAGGAAATGGAACTTAATTAGACTGCTGGAAGTGTAAAAAGGTATACTAACTTTAGAAAACAGCTTGTGAATATTTTTAAATTAAACAACAATCAGAAAGAAGACTGATTAAACATACACATATGATCCACCTATTCCACTCCTGAGTACTTATCTAAAAGGATGCACACTTTCCATAAAGACTTGAGTATGAGTGTTTATAAAGCCTTTGTCTCTTGTCGCCTTCTCCTTGGGCAGCCATAACAAAATATTACAGAGTGGAAGGCTGAAACAGCACAAATTTATTTCCTCTTGTTCTGGAAACTGGAAAATGAAATATCAAGGAGCTGGCCAATTTGGTCCCGAATATATTTGTTCTTTCTTTCTTGGTTTCTTTCTTGGTTTCTTTCTTGGTTTCTTTCTTGGTTTCTTTCTTGGTTTCTT